>PQXP01000118.1:0-65078 GCA_002973495.1 Apiotrichum akiyoshidainum
GGACCGGGTCGGCAGGCCGGCCGGCAGCCCCGCGCTGGTGCCGCTTGGGCCCGAGGACGCTGCTCCCGCCGGCGGAGCCCAGAGCGCCGAGTAGAACTCGACACTGTACAGGCTCAGCTCGCCGGGCCGCCCGGCACCCAGCTCGCCGGCGCCGAGCGTCACGTTGTACAGCGTGGCGGGGTCGAGAGGGAACGCGAGCAGGCGGACGTGCGGGTACTGGCCGCCTGCGACGGTAGGGGGCAGGCTGAAGCTGCCGAGCTGCTTGCGGGGCGATAGCTGCTCGGCGCCCATGGTGACGACCGTCCCGGGCCCCATTGTGCCGTTGACGACTACAAAACTCGTGTTGGCCGGCGGCGCAATGGCGACCGGCAAGGAGCCGCCGCGGAGGTTGAGCGTGGGGTAGGAAACGCTGCGGCCGCCGCTGGCGCTGCCGCCTGTCGGGTCAGCAGGGCTGCTCGCTGGCTGCGGCTCACCTGCCGTCTGGACGAGGTCGCTGGTGTTGTATGGCGGCCCCGGGAGAGACAGGTACGGGCTGCCTGCGTTGGCCGCTGCGTTCTCCACGAACCGCACGACGGTCCTGTTGACCGAGTCAATGTCTGGCCTGTTACCGTCAGCGGCGCGGCCACGGCGGGCGGGCCCTTACGCTTGCGTCCGCATGCCTGCAGTGTACGTGATGGACTGCAGCGCCACGCGATGCGCGGCGGCCGCGGTCGACACGTTGAGCGTCGCCGTGTATGTCCCAAACAGCAATCACGCGTCCTCGACGCGGCTCCCGAGCTGGACCTCGGACTGCCCCGCGGCGAGCGGCGGCGCCGTGTTGAACCACACCCGGTTGCCGAAGAAGTTCAGCGTCACGGACACGTACGGCCGCGACGTGTTGGCGACGTGCGCGCCGCTGCCGGGCGCGACGTTGCCGGGCCCGGCGGCGGCGTACCAGGGCGTGGTCCCGTTGGCGGGCTCGGCGGCGGGGTAGAAGCCGTCGTACGCGATCATCGGGCTCAGGTGCGAGAGCGTCATGTTGAACGCCAGCCCCCGGCTCTCCTGGGCGCGGGCGCTGAGGCGGCCTCCTCCGGCCGCCGCCGCTAGCAGGCCCCACAGCAGGGGACCGGGTCGAGAGGCGCGCATCGGTCGAATGATAAAAAGTCGGGTCAGCGTGGCTGTTAGCAGTTTGGAGAGCAAGAACGATGAATGGCAAGATGGGAGTCAGCCAACAATGCTGGTCAGCAGAAGGCAGGCCTGGACCGGCAACAGCGCCCACAACATTGCTGGGTGCCCCAGAGTCCCCCCCTCGCAACGCACCATGCACAGCAGCAGCTGTCGCAACGACGATAACGAGATCTGCCTGTGCCTTTGGTTTGAGAGCACAGCGTGAGGTAGCCCCAGCCAGGCGCGCTGCCGGCCGCGTTTCATCTACAAGTGGCTGACTGGGGTGCCCTTGCAAGGAACGGACTGTGCTGCTGGCCGCCGCCGTCGCGAGATGGCACTCACTCGGCACCAACGGACGCGACCCAGGGCGTCTTGCGCTGCTCGCCGCCGCTCCTCGAAGTCTGCCTCAAAGGCGGGCGACAGGACGACGTGCAGACGGACGTGCGCGCCGCCGCGTGCTCCTTGTTCAGCGCTTCTCATCACGGTAGCGAGACCAGAGTACGGTGCCACAACGTCCTGTTTCAAGTCGAGCAGTTACGCGGGACTGGAAGATGGCGGTGCAGCCTGCAGCCTGCGGCCTGCGGCCAGCGGCCAGCGGCCGTGGGGAGGACCGAGGATATCGAGCAGGCTAGCGGTGGTCTTGAGCGGTTGTGGTGATGGTGGAGGAGGAGGAGGAAGCGTGCGGGGACACAAAAAAAAACCGCCAACTCCGCCAGAGTGGTGCACTGCCATGCCACGGCCGGGAGACCCAAAAAAGAAAGCCTCGTATGGGGCTCGAACCCATGACATTTTGATATCCACTTAGTAGTAAGAGTCAAACTATCTACCGACTGATATAACGAGGCTGCTATTTGATAAAGGTTTGCCCGCCGGGTAGACTATGTGCCGACGCAGGCCCATGTGGCTGCCGGAATCTCCTTTCGGCGCCGCTTTCCCACGGCTCCCCCACGCGCTGCCCGCCGCGTCCCTGGCCGCGTCATGGTCCGAAAGCGATCGATCGGGTCGGGGCCGGGACCTGTGCACCCGTACCTTTGTAGCCTGCGAGCCTGCGGCCTGCGGCCTGCGGGCTTGCGCAGTGACGCGTCGTTGCCGTTGCCGCGTTGCCTTGCGTTGACGTCGCCGTTGCCAGTTTCCCACTTTCCCAGCACTGTGCACTGCACTCGTCGTCGGCACCGCCACCGAGACCCTGGTTGCCATCGCCCTGCGTGCTCTCAATGTTTGCACATGAGCGCACTGTTTACGATCACAAGTTGATAGACTACGCGCTCGATGTCCGTGCTCGCTGCTGCTCGCCGTGCTCGCTGTGCGGGTACGATGCATGTTTGTTGACTAGCTACAAGTGGGCCTTCTTCTTCTCTATCGTTTCACCTCCTCCAGCGACGCATGGTCGCGGCCCAACCTATAAACAATGTATGTGGCTCTGCCAACCTGTCGAGAACTCGTGCCGCTCGTTTTTCCGTTGCCTGAACGGGCTGCGACGCCGGGACTCCTTGGGCACACTACACCATGTACTTTTCTCTGACTCGACCGCCTCTTGCCTCTCTCTCTGCGCGCGGCACCGTCACTCGCGGCGCTGCCTCCATGGCGCGTGGCTCTGGTCGTCTCAACCCCGCTCACGCGTTGCTCACGGCTCAAGCCTCAGGGGCGAGCGGGTGTGCTGCGGAGTCTGGGGTCGGCTGTACTCAGGCGCTATACGCGGGGGGGACAGACACCGTGAGATGGGTGGCCGACAAACAGAAGGGAAAAGAAAGACTTGGAAGGACTTTGAAAAGAACAGGGAAGCGCGACCTCGGCGAACCATTGGCACAGACCGCCGGAAGGAAAAACAAGGGACTTACAGAGACTGGACCGAGGGTGCACGGGGCACCAGGCCGGGAAAGTGTATACACAACGCAGACTTGCAGACTCAGCCTGCACGGGACGTCTCCCATGCAAGGTGGGTGTCGGAAGCCGGGATTACGGTTGGGTGTTCGAGTAGTGTGTTTTTGGTGTGATTTCTATGCGTGTTTCTTCTGATCCTCGCGGGTGGCCGAATTAAAACTCGACCATGGCCGCCTCCCAGGCCCACTGCTCGCCCGTCACCGCCGATGCCGCCACGTTACCGCCAGACGCGACCGGGGAGACGCCGTTGGCCTGGCCTTCGAGCGTCTCCAAGAGGTCGTTCATCTCCTCGTCCCACTGAACCGCTTGAGGTCCCTCTGGGAACCAGCCATCCTGCGCCTGCTCACCAGCTTGGATCGAGGAGCTGGGAGGCGGGACGACCGCGCCGATGTGGAGGTCAAGCCCCTGAGTCGCGCCAGAGCCACGACCAGTCGAGCTACCGTTGCCAGCCGCTGCCTGTTCTCCGGCACGTCCAGGCTGAAGCCTGTCAAGGAACCCGTCGCCCGCTGCAGGGCCTCGGCGCGCCTCCTCTGAGAGGAGACTGCCGACGAAGTCGCCACCGCGGCAGGGTGGCGAGCGACGGGGGTTGACAGATCAACAAAGGACGAGACGTCGACGGAAGCGGAAGGGTGGGTAGCGACATTGTCGAGCTGGGTCTGGAGGCGGAGGGGGGAGTGGACCGGCTCACGGTGGGTGGGGAAGAGAGGAGGCGAGAGGGTGGCGTCCATGCCGGGAGGGGGAGGGCGGTGGGTGCGGTTCATGACAAGGGGCGGGGGAGGTGCGACCATGTGCATGTCAATGGGTGTGTTGTTGGAAAAGTAGGCGGCAGTCTGCTTGACAATGCCCTCGAGGAGAGACACACGGTAGCGGAGCTGCATGTTTTCCTCGTGGAGCTCGCTGGGCTGGGCGGGGTGAGCGACAGGGCGAGGCTCGGGCATGACGGGGGTGGGGCTGGCGGGGAGTACGGGCTTGATGTCCTCGAGCATGTCCGAAGGGGGCGGGGCGACGGTGGCGAGGTTGACACCGCCGCCTGCCGAGACAATCTCGGGAGGAATGCCGAGGTCCGAGGCGAGCGAGACAATCGAGTGGGCGGGGGACGACTCGCGAGTCTTGGAGGGCGAGGAAGGGGCGGTGCCGGCGCGCAGCGCACGGTTCTCTGTCTCTAGCTCGACGACACGCTGCTCGAGCCAGGCAAGGTGGGCCTTGCGCTGGTTGCGGGAACGCTGAGCCGACTCGCGGTTGCGGATAGTCTGGTTGGTTAGTTTTCATGGCCGAAAGATGTTGAAAGGTCTTGGCGGTGGCGTAAAACGTACCCTGGCTTCCCGGCGGGCTGCCTTTGCCTTGGCCTCGTCGTCCATGTCCTCTTCATTCTCCTCGTCGTCGTCCTCGTTTGCCTCGTTGGGTGTGCTGTCCTCGTCGGCGGGGCCCTTTGTGCTGTCGGTGGAGGGGCGGGCGCGCTTTGCGGCGGGGGAGGCCGGGTTGGCGGTGGCGGGGCGCTTCGAGGAGGAGGCGGCGGCGACTGATGTAGCAGCGGCGGCGGTCATGTTGGTGTTGGTGTTTATGGGTGTCGTTTCTTTGTTGATTATTGGTGTGGTGTGATGTGTAGATGGGGGTCGTGGGTGGTGGTCGTGTGGGGCGTGTGATGGATGTGGATGTTGATGATGGAGGTATGAATGCTATGGAGTGGGGTTGTGTTATTTGATTGGAGAGAGAGTGGTATGGAGTAAAAAGGAGGAGCGAAAAAGATAACAACGGGGGGGGTGATAGGGAGAGGGGGGAGGGGGAGGGGGAGAGAGAGAAGGGAGAAAAGGAGACTGGAAAGGTGTTCTTTGGTCGGGGGGTGGGAAAGAAAGGTGGGTGGTGAGCTGGCACCACTCTGTATTTAAGTCGTGTCGACGTGGAGCTTGGCTGTCTGTACAGTGGACTCTAGGCATCAGAGCAGAGGAACTGGCTGGGGGGAACACAGGATACAGGGACCAACTACCACTGCCTAGCCGCACGCAGCCGCACGCTCAGCCGCCGCAGAGCCAGGGCAGGGAAACCAACCACCCACAATAGCGTGGCGCCTACGCAGCCGGGACTGCTGCCTGCCTGGCCTAGGTGCTGCTGCTGTCGCAATTCAGGGTCCATCTTTTTTTTTATAATCCTATTCTACGAGTCTGGGCCGTGGATGAGKGGGRGKGGGGGACTGCACTGSRRGGGGGGGGGGGGAGAGAGAGCACACGCCTCAAACACGCCCATCCCTCCCTCCCACACACCACACACACACACATCCACACATCCACACAACCACAAACCCCCCAGCCCAGCCTAGCCAGCGCACGGGCCTTTTTCTACACCTGATACCACTGGGCGCATCAAGCATCCATACAATGGCCATGCAGCTGCACCCAATAACCTGCCTGCCTGGCTGCCACCCACCAGTACGGCCCATTGTATCTCGCTGCTGCCCACAACGTGCATTCCAATCTCCCCCCACCCACTTACAGGGTGATGAAAAGACAAGAAAAACAGAGTCCAGCCCGTCGCTCGCTCGCGCGGAGACATGGAACCGCCTCACTCTCAAAGGAATCTGCGAGAAGGAAAAAAAGGAAGGAAGGCAGGCAAAAGGGTGCTGCCCATCCCGTACTAATCGCGTTAATGGGACAGAGTGACATCACATCACACTGATTGAACCACGCCTCATAATTCAGACACCCAGCGTTGAATGGCCCGGAACCAACGCGCCCGGGACGTGAGGCCATCAGCCACTGCCACTGCTGCAGCCTGATCGACCGAGCCCCGTAACGTAACCGTTTGCAGAGAAAAGTATCCGCCAAACAAGGCCGGGCAGCGCTATTCAGTACTAGAGCATCAGATACTAACTCGCACCCACCCTCCCTCCCTGGCAGGCAGGCTCCCCTCGGGTACCACCCCTGGCTCGCTGCCGTCCCACCCGTTCCCGCGTCACCTTTTACTCGACAACTAAAGGACCCGGCGGCAGCGCCATGCTATTCCATTCGGCGGCCATTTGCGCGTCAGTCGGTCGGGCAGTCGGTCAGTCGGTCAGGTGGGCGCGCCGCCCACGCCGCGCCCGCGCGAGCGTGATCTGAGCGTGATCGCGATCATTCAACGAGATGGCGAGAGGCACTGCAGAAAAAGCACGCCGGTAGTGGCAGCACAGCGGCCATCGCGGCCTGGCTCCAAGGTCGGAGCATGGAGCATGGAGCTGGAGCATGGACCTTAAGCGCGGAGCAGAGCACGGAGCATAGCACGGAGCATGGAGCACAGGGACGTCGCGACCAGCCCAGAGCCCACGGGCGGCAGCTGCCGGCATGCGAGACACTGCTGCACAAGCAGGCAGAACAGAGTTTCGTCCCGACACTCTGTCTCTGTTTTGCCTCCCACGTTATAATGCGCGCTAGCTCGGTAGCTTGTTCTCTGCTGCTGCTGCGCTGCTGCGCTGCGTGCCTCCTGCCGACATGTCGGAAACAGGAAACATGGGTGGTGCAAGCCGCTGCGCTTGGCGGCGGCATACATGGTCTCGTTTCTCATGCTCATGCTTTTCGCTGCGCCAGATCCGGATCTAGCTCAGAATACGGATCGCTGCTGCTGCTGCTGCTGCTGCTGCCGCCGCCGCAGATCAGCCAGATCGCCAGATTGGATTCACTGCCTGGCACTAGCGCTGGGAACGGCACAGAGCATACGCGGCAGGCCGCGAGCGCGCGCGCGAGCGGCGTCTTCCGAACACTGCAGAACAACTCGCAGCCCAGCCATCTACCGTCTCGCAGCTTCCATATCAGTCGACGTCGTGCCCATTGCAGCAGCACTGTCGCCGGCCACCAGATGGGTGCATTGGGTTGGGCGGCAGGCACCCACTGTACTCGAACAGGAACGGACAGAACGCGCCATGCCGCCAGCCAGCCCGTGCGCCCGCCGCCCGCCAGCCCGCCAGCCCGCCAGCCCGCCCCCGGGACCGCCACACGACGCACACCCACTCGGGCCCGGGCGGCTGGCTGCTGCTGCTGGCTGCGACCTGCGCCGGCACTCCCGCCAGGACTGGCCTCCCGCGATCGCCGGCGCCCTGGGTGCTGCTTGGACCGGCGCGATTGCCGGCTCGCGCTGCCGGAGTGGAACGCGTCGGTGCGGCAGCGTGTGTTCGTGTTGTGCGCGCGGTGCGCGCGGTGCGGTGCGGAGGGAGGAGCCCTCTTGCCGGGGGCGGGTGCAGGTGCAGGTGCGGGCCCGGGCTGCCAGCGGCCTGTGCGCTCGCCTCGCCGGATCGTCCTGAGCGCGGCGCAGCGCAGCGCAGCGCGGCGCACCACAGCGTGTGGAGCGAGCCTGATGCCCTCGGAGGAAAAGAAAAGAAAAATAGGGTGCATCTCTCACACGAGGGTTTGGTGCGCACGGGGCGATGAAACGCACAGCGCAGCCACCCGCCCACTGCCACTGCCACTGCCACTGCCACTGCCACCTGCACCTGCACCTGCGACTGGGCGACGCCAAAGCTAAGCAAGGAGCGAGCGAGCGAGCGAGAGGGAGCGTGACGTTACTGCCACTGCCACTGTCACTGTCACTGTGCACGGGCTTATTCTCCGCGGACCGGCTGTCGGCTGTCGCAGACTGACCGGCAACTGGCAGACGAAAACGAACGATCTGATCTGATCTGGCCTGGCCTGGTCTGCCGGATCTGATCTGGGGTGCTGGCCTGGGCGCGCAGCGCAGACAGCGACAGATCTCCGTCCGCTGCATCGTCTATCACGTATCAGCATGTCCTCAGATCCAGTCTCGTATCGTATCGTATCGGTCGCTGCTGCATCGCGGGCGGCTGGTTGGTCCCCGGTCGCTAGGGCAGGACAGGGCCTGCAGGACGGGACGGGACGGCCAGTGCGAGCGAGTGCAGTGGCGGCATGTCGCGAGTGCAGTGCTCCCTAGATGCGAGCCATGTGCATACCGCCGGCTCGCAGCGCTGGCGTGCGCGTATCTCGCTCTCCGCAGCGGTCCTTTGTGGCCTGGGCCGCGCGTGCGGTCGGAGAGATTGAGCAGCGGCGCGCTGGTCACGCGGCCGGAAGCCACTGCGTCGATTCCTGCACTGTACGACTGTGCCATGCATGCAGCAGCAGAAGCAGCAGCAGCACCAGGATGCCTGCGGCGCCTTCTCCTGGCGTCGCACCATCTTGGCTGTCCTGCACGCACCCCCTCGCGGCCTATCAGCGACAAGCATAGTTCATGTCCTCGCGAAAAGCGGTGCAGCGGCGCAGCGGGCAGCGGGCAGCGGGACCAGCAGCGCCCGCGCTCTCTCTTCTGTGACGGTTCGACGGTTACAGGGTGTCACTGCGAGCGAGGCAACTGTCACAGACGGCTCATGTATTCGGCGGACCGCGGACATGAATGTCGCGACCTCGTGTTTCAGCGTGGCCCGCCCGTGTAGGCTGTTCCAGCAGCAGCGCGCAGAGACCGGCAGGTCCTCATGGCCGACTGGCATGCCACTCACTCACTCTTCCCGTCTTTCACGAGTACAGGAGATGCCCCCGCCCTGTATCTCACCTGCGCTGAATGGTCGCCGACCGACTGCTGCTGAAACCGAAACCGAAACCGGAACAGCAGAAACGATCAACTGAGAGTGGACGCACGAGCAGGCACCACTGCACACTGCACACTGCACACTGCACACTGCACGCGAAAGCGCTAGTGGCCGCCACATTGCCTCCCCCGGCCAGCACCTGATGCGATCGCTACCTCGCCAGCCCGCCAAGCCCGAACGCTCGCTGCGCCGCCCGTATCTCCGGAACACGCCGCCTGGGACTCTTGCGCGCGGCGCGCGGCGCGCACTCGCGCACTGCTAGAGTGTTCTGCGCGGGGACGCCCAATGTCGAAAGGGTCGTTCCCAAGCCACGGGGCGCCACAGCCACCGATCAGGCAGCCCGTCCCATGTCCCACCCATATCCCACGATCCATGTCCCGTATCCCACGGCCCACGGGTCGGCGGCTCCCACGGATCGTTCCCGCCAGAATGCAGAACGAGAAGACTCATGAGCGCCAGTGGGCTGTCGGCTGCCAGATGTGAGGGAGAGGCCGAGAACACGACCGAGAGACACGAGCACGCAGGCACCAGCGGACGCCACGGCAGCCATTCCATTCAGCAATCAGCGGCAGCAATAACGTACAGTTCTGTGCCAGAATCAAGAGTCGAGGCTCGCATCAGCAATGCGTTCGCCCCGCATTCATGTCCCGCCATTTCTGTGGCCATTCTGGAGCCGAGACGCGATTATCGCCCGGTCGGGCTTCTCAATGGCCCCGCGCTGCATGCCACATGACCGCTATCTGACGCCCGTGTCTGCCGTCTGCCGCTGCTGTCATCTCCCGTCTGCCACGAGCCGACTCGATCGCATTCGTGATACCGATACAGACCACAAGACACTCCAGATACCGAGACGCGACGGACCCACTCACCGGAACTGGAGCTGACCACTGGCCCACTGACCACCGACCACTGACCCACCAGATTCACTCCTGATCGCTCGGCCAGCAGCCGGTTGGCGGGGACGCCACCGTGGCGCCGCCTACCCCACCCCCACCCGTCCCGCCGCCGCCACCTACGCAAATCCAATGGAATCCAAGGGAGGTGGAATGGAATGCAAACCCAGACGCCGCGAGATTCGAGGAGGGGCGCGGGGTACAGACTGCCCGGCGAGGGCGGAGCTTCTTGTCGGCGGCAATGCTTCGCGGCCAGCCAGCCTTTCCCCCCCCCCCCCCGGCTTGGCGCCGCGGGGTGCTTCCGGCGCGGGGCAACGCAGATGGCTAGTGGCTAGCCAGGGGACGCGGCTGGGCGGGCGGGGTGGCTAGCGAGCTGGGAACCGTGCAGAAAGGGAATCATTCAGAACCGAGAGCCGAGATGTTGGCTGTCTCGCTGAATTGTGAGAGTCTGGGGCCCGAATGTTACGGGACTCTCACATCTGTCTGCTGACGGTGGGCTGATCACGCGTGCGAGCGGCCTGATACCTGATACTGATCACGGGAGCAGGACTGGTAGCAGACCACTACCCCAGCGACCCACTCTGGACGAAACGAGATGCGCAGGTGCGAGCAAGCAAGCAACCGAATGCCTCTCCTCACTCTTCCCTTCCTCGCTCACTGCTCGAAAAAGTCGGCACAGCCAAGGAGAACACGAAGAACAGCAAACGGAAAACGGCAAACGGCAAACAGGTCACGCGGGCACGCTGCTCCCTGGCGCCGCCGGCCGGCGCCGCGCCGGAAGCCATAGGCACGCGCAGGGGGAGGCGGCCGCCACGGATCGCGAGGCGAAACCGCCAACCCCGGACTCGGCGGCTGCTTCTCCAGTTCGACGGCAAGCGGCGGGGGCTCGCGGCGGCGGCCAGAGCTCGGCGTCGAAGCGGGCGCTGCGCTAGCTGAGGGGAGCGAGCCTGGCGCCGCCAGGTGCCAGGTGCCCGGTGGCCGCTCAGGAGCACTGCGGCATTCGCTCGGTCGCTCGGTATTCCCGGCGTAGGCGGCGGCGTGCCATGGCCACGGCCACGGGCCGGTGCCGGGCTCCGGGTGTTTCGGCGGCTGCAAGCACCAGGTTGTCGCTTCCTTTGCTGCTTCGCTCGTCCTGGCCGCGCTCGCACTGGTATCCGGACCAGAGGGCGGGTACACGCGATCCTGGTCACGCCCTCTGCAGGCCCGCGGCACGCAGCTTGGCGGGACGAGTCGCGGTGAGTGCCCGAACCCATGTCGGCTCTGCCCACATGGGCCAACGGGGCTGCCAACATGGTACGAGTGCCCATGCGTCCGCTCGTCGACGCCCGTCCGCCTCCACCGCGCCCTCGCGGCCTACATGGGGTGCTGGGCGTTATCGCGTCCATGCGTGTCCAGTGCCCAGTGCCCAGTGCCCAGTGCCCAGTGTGTGCCCGGTGCGCGCCCAGTCAGTGACAGTGCTCGCGTTTCGCGTCCGTCCTGGCCCACCTCGGCGCCGTGGCTCCAGTCGCTCGTGGGCGGCAGGTACCGCGGAGCGCAAGGGCCTCGCTGGTGCCCCACCCGGGCAGCGACAAGCGAAGCCCGAGCGGCATGTGCGCGATCGCGCTGCTTTCGATGTTTCGTGTGCATTGGCCCGTTGTTCGTGCTTCGGCCCGCCACACGGGCGACTAACCACGGACTTTGCTGCTGCGTTTCTCAATTTCTGGTACTCGCGTGACTGGCCTGCTCGGGCCCAGCCTCCTCGCCTACTGATACATGATACGCGTGGCCCGTGCGCGGCCACCGTGCGCACATGCTGTATGCAGCAATTACCCAACTGGCCAGGAGGCAGCATGCAGCACGAGTGAATACCCACTCTGTGCAGCCAATCGACCCAATGCACCAGTGCCATGGGTCACTCGATACTGACGCACATGGGCCGCGACAGGTGGGCACGAATACGCGTCCGCGCAGCTCGGCTCGCACTGCCTGACGCAACGCCACACCAAACTAAGATACAAAACAGCCTCTCATGGCTGGATCGCCGCAAAGCGCACAGCGCACAGGTGCATGGACAAACGTTGGAGCACACTGGCCGAGGACTGGACGCAGAGTGCGCAGGGCACTGGCACTGGGCCAGGAGCATCTAGGACGAGCCAGGAGCCCAGGCATGCCAGCCAGACGTCCAGCCTCGCCAGGACGCGTCCAGGAAACGAGACCGCAGCCCTGAGGCAACTGCACACGCACGGTGCGGTGCTCTGCCGAGGGTGTCTGTCAACGTTTGCTTGCATGACCCCCTCGTGCGTCCGGTCCTGTGACTGCGGCAGGCGCTGCCTCTCCTGATAGCCAAGTGCTAGCACGCCAGCTCGCACCGCTCGCACCAGCACGCTCCATTGCGAACAAACGTGCCTGTCGGCCGCCATATCAGATAAGCGCGCCCACCGCCCTCTGCACCTCTGCAGCCTGTTTGCCTGCAGACCGGGCCCGATAGCGCCAGGCGCCGTGCTTGGCCAAGCCCTCAGCTATCGGGTCCTCGATGCTGTGCGATACGCTGAAGCTCCAACTTTTTTTTTTCGGTTAGCGCTCGTGCAATCGTGCAATCAGTTATCGCCACCAGCGTCCACCTGACACCCGATGCCCGACGGACCGATCGGTCGAGTGGAGCGACGAGCAGTGGAGCGCGGAGCGCGGAGCGCGGAACGCGGAACGCGACTGAAGAGACTTCCTTGGCACCGGGCATCGGACGCGCTGGCGCGAACGTGATGCCTCCCCCATTTCCCTTTGTGTTATGTCGCGAGTCGACCACCTCGCGGGCTATGGATAGCTGCCGACTGGAATTGGGGCTGTCACCAAATGCCCCGTGCGCAGGACCACTGCGCTGTGCGAGTGCCCGGACACCGCAGCCCTCGCTCCAGTCGGCGGATATCTCACGGGCCCTCGGGACATACCCGGCACCCAGGCCAACAGCCAGCCGGATGCCCACCGGCGCAATCTCGAGCACTTCGGGCCTGCACCGAGTCCGCTTCCAGACCTTTTGTCTGCATCGCCTCCCTCGTGCGCACACAGTGCAGAGAGCACCAGCTCTGGCCGCCCCCTCTGGCAGCCCCTGGCCGCGCAGAAAAAGGCCCCACCCCGGCCGGCCCTGCGCGGACCCTGTTGGACGCCGCCGCCCCCGGCGCCGCCCAGCTGGCTGCGAGCGGACCAACTGTACCCCGCCCAGACAATGGCGCGCGCACCCTCGGATTGCCGGGCATGTGGGCGGGGTCTGCGGGGTACAATACGGCGTGGGCCTCGGGACCTCGGGACAATAGGCGACTTTTGTCTGTGACATTCCTGCGCTGCCTGCGGCGAGCGCGGCGCCGGAGGGATCCCGAGCGAGTTCATGGCCGGCGGCTGGGCTGGTGTCGTTCCGCATTGCGAACGAATGCGGGCTGCAAATGTGCGAAGACACAGTGCGAGACCAGCCAACTTTCCTCGCTACTGACCGACCGGCTCTCGTTCAGGCAGCCGACTCACCTTTCCGGGACGTCACGCCTTTCCATTCAGATCCTTCCCAACGGACATGCCTTTCCCAGCTGGTATCGCCCGACGACGACTCTCACCAACAGGCAAGCAGGCGCTAGCCGCGTTACTCTGATCTGAATCAATGCCAGCAGAGCTGTGTCTCCGGAGAGGCTGCACGGCGTGCCGCCCATGACCGAAGCGAGCACAGAGGGCGCTCCGCGTGGGGGTGGCCGCCGGCGCTGGGGGTGGTCTGTCCTGTTCGAGTCTGGCACTGGCGCACTGCGAGTCTCGCGGCCCCGTCTTCCTTCAGCCAGAGGACGTCACAGTCACAGACAGTCAGCCTCAGAGGACAGGGTCAGCCTGGCGTGCAGAACCCGATCCGCAGCGACATTCCTCGTTATCGCCATTCTCATAAGCCAGATCTGGCCGGGTCCGTGCTCGACCCGAACCATGCATTGCCCACACACATCCGACCTCGACTGATCATTGTCGCACCCCACCCAGCCCTGCCTGCGCTCGCACTGGAACCGCCTTTGTGCTATTGTTTGCGCGCATTCGGCGTGCCGCGGACCCTGCCGCCGGTGCTTTTCACAAGCAGTTGTCCATCACAAAAGGTCGCACAGATGCAGGCACGTCGAATACCCTACGTCAGTGGCCCCGCCTCGCACTGACCGTGTCAGGCGACGCCGGCACGCACCACCAAGCGGGGGTGCCGTTTGTTTGCTGCGTGCTGTTGCTGCCATTGTTGCATTGTTGCAGCCGCTGGACCACGCGTAATGTCGGACGCGCCCCCGCGCGCGCGCGTCGCGGCGAAGGTCGGACTCCCCGAGATGAACAATGGAACCGCAGTGTCAGAATTGGCATCGAACGCGTCGCGTCGCGCCGGGCTCCGGCATGCTTGATTCCTAGTCAACAGTGCGGGATCACCCTACGCGCGCGCACCAGATCGTGAAAAGCCGGCACGGCCAACCAACAAGCGGAAGCTTGCACAGTCTCCTCCATGCGTGAGTGTCAGCGAGCAAAGTGTTCGACCAGCGGGACCGGGGTGGACCGGGAGGGCACCGTGCTCCTGACCTCCTCATGCTGAAGCTTCGTTGTGGTGCTCGACAGAACCCGAAGCATGTAGATGGAGCGTTCTTGAAGCTGTCTCCGCAACTGTACTCGTCTTCCAGCAAGCCGCAAGTCGGACCACGATGTTTTCACCCTCCGTTCTACAGGATTGGTTCATGTCCACATTGTGTCTGTGCGTCAGTGTTGCTGCTGCCTCAGGCGCTGGACCATGAGGCTCATCGTGGTTGTGGGCCGCATGAGGCTTCCTCCCAAGCCGCCGTCGGACCCCACACAAGGCAGTCCAGCATCTTTGCATGGTCCACCGCTGTTACGCAAGGCAGTGGGCCTCAATATGCCTCGGGGCTGGGAAGCAAAACAGGCATAGCGTATCAGATACTCCGACGACATTCGCAAGTTCTGGAAGCCTTCCGTCAAACTGTTTCTCGCAGACCTGCTCTTCGGTCAGCTGCGATGTCTGTTTGTACTGGTTGCTGCACCGTTTCACCACTCAGGGCCAAGTTCCAGACACTCTATGCCTGTCCCCTACTGTCGGGGTGCTGCCGGCGGTGGTATGGAACCAACAGGGTGGTGCAAAGTCCCGAGTTGGCGGATGCGCTTGACAGTAACCACGACAAATCAGTGCCACAGTGGACGGCCATGAACAGATATTGCATCAAAGTCCAGGCCAACGACTCGCCAGTTATCTCCCCTCCATCCGCCGAATGCACCGCATACTGGGTAGGGTTTGCACCAAGGCTATCCATCTCCATGCGGGAGATGAACCCCCTCATTCGTTCACCTACGCTAACTGCGATTGCAAAGTCTAGACCGTCAAGGAAGTGCCCACTCACGTACCCCGCCGAGCGAGGTGACAGCAGAAGGACGATGCAGTGCCAAACAACGATAACCAGGTTTGCTGGCCTGGCATTGTTTGCACTGCTGCACTGCTGCATGCTGCACAGCCGGCGTACCACGCGGTCCTGATATCTGCCTCCGTGTCCTCGCCTTTCCAGGTTGATTACGGCTTCCGCCGTCCATTCCCCACTTCACTGTCAGAGAAGCACAGCCACCCAGCAGTGCCACAGTCACTGGTGACGTCCCGAGTCTTCTTTCACAGCTCTGACGTTGCCAATGTGCCAACGTGCAAGTGCATCGCCGAGAGGGCTTCTGATGTTTCACAATGTGCCACAGCCGTGCCATAAGCAGCCGGTGTTGTGGTTTGAGAGCTTTACTTAGGTAGCTGTTCGGCGAGTTACCTAATACAACGTACCGCCCACCACCGCATTTTCCAGGTTAGAGCTTGCCGTACACTGGGCCGGGCGCAACGGTTTCATCTAGGCCGAGCCGGTACGGCGATGAAACACTCTGAAACAGAACTTTCACCTGCAATCACCTTTGAATGTGGCACTGTCGATACGACCTGTTGCGACCTGCCATGCGGCTATTTGGGGAAGCCCAGCGCTGAGAGCGAGTTCATTATGAGGGAAAAAGAGTATAAAAGGCGCTGGGATTCGATGTGACAAGTGTTCCCATCCACCGCACACTCCTCGACCCTCGACAACTTCTTCACACACAACTCAACTCAGAATGAAAGCTGGTCTCGCCCTTGTCCTCGCCGCCGGTGGTAAGTAACTGCGTGCTCCTCCGCCACATGCTGACTCTTCCCAGTCCTTGCGGCCCCGTCGCCCGAGCCTTCCACCTCCCAGGCTGCTGCCTCCCAGGCCGCTACCTCCCAGGCCGCTACCTCCCAGGCCGCTACCGGCGGCTCGAAAACCAACGGCACGAGTCATTGGACCATGGAACACTTCCCCGCATGCGAGGACAAGTGCAATTCGACATTGGTGTACATGAACTGCGACGCCGACCTGACTGGAAACGCACCGGATTTCAATGGCACCAAGGGCATTCAACTCCCCACGTTCCCCAACAACCAGGTGAACAAGTGCCAGATTCCCATGTGCCCAATTCTCCGTGAATACGCTTCGTGCATGAGCTGTATGTTTGCCAAGACACAGGGCGACTTCTGGGGAGACGTGGCCCACGACCTCTTTGCGGACCGGGTCAACGAGCAGGTCCTGCCCCAATGGTCCAAGGCGTGCAACAGCTCTGGCCACACGGCCGGCGCTTGGGAGAAGATCGCCACCTCTGGCGCCGAGGCGAGTGCCTCTCTCGGTGTAGGAGCACTTGCTGCCGCTGCCGCTGCCTTCATCGGCGCCTCGTTCCTTTGAATGTAGATTCCCCCGCTCCTGTAAATATAGAGCATGTCATCGTGTCTAGAAAACATTGCGGCCAGAGTTGTCAGACCGCTCCGGCGAAGGTGGGCAAATCGCCGCGGTGGTCTGGACTCCCCGGCGTGCCGTTTCAACATGGGACAGCACAGCAAACCTACAGTGCGAATGAGGATGCCTTTTCGGTCCGTGTTAATACTCCCGAGAAACTGCCGAGCCAACGAGTAGTAAGAAGAACCAGAGGCATATGGACGCATTCGCATGGCGTCAAACACCAAGGCGGTGTGTTCCTGCCGCGGTTTCATGTCCAAGCATTAATTTCCGTACCCAGATCCCGTCCGATTTCACTCATGTTCTAGGAACGGCGAGCAGAACGGCTGATATCTACTGCGCAGGAGAGTACCATGCCCCCTACGTACAACGTTGAGACGAAGGGTAAGCGCCGCCCCGTTGACGAGAGAAAGTACACGCCGGACGAGAATCCTGACTTGTACGAGAAGGCCACCGTAGACCCGGGCGGCGGTCGTCGGGCGAAGGGTCCATCGTGAGTGGCATTCATTCATTGTCAACGCCGTGTCAAGGTATGACAATCTGGCCCAGTGGATGTACGCCGAGGGCGGTACCCTTAACCGGGTGCGGACACTGCGTGTCGTCGTATTGTCGGCCGGATGTCAAACCACAGCGTGGCGTGTGCGGCCTGTTCGGGGGTGCAATCGACTGCCACACCAAGCCGGACAAGTTGCTCGCGGTGGTGATTGAGACTGCACCGCTTTCTCAACTCGCGAAACAAATGTGGACGAGGCACAAAGAGCCACGAAACGTTTGGCTGGACCAGCCTCCACCTCCACCTCCACCGCGGAATCAATGTCTATCAATGTCTCATTTGATCACGTGACTCTACAAAAAGATCCACTTGCCTACCGGCCGGCCAACGCCATCTACTGCCAGGACATCATTGCGCCTGCAGTTTTGTTTATCTATCTGGCCAGGCCACAACAGCTCTTGTGATATCCCACAGCCAGCAACAAAAATGGGCAAGCACGGTAAACGCGGTGGTTCCGGCGGCGGTCGTGTAAGTCCACAGAGGGAGAGAGCGTGGGGGTCCGGGAGGGTAGTGGTGAGCGCTGTGTTGTTGTCAAGCTGGTTTGTTAGAACCATTCGAGCCACCGACACCCAGCGACACGACTAGCTCATTGCAATCCCGGAGATATGAGATTCCTGGCCGCCTATTGAACCACAACTTCACCCAGTCAATGGCATAGCTAACTCGCAGGGACGTCGCACCCCCTGGGGCCAGCAGAAGAAGAACGGCCGCGAGGCCACCGGTCGCGACACTCCCAACGGCGAGTGGAACAACATCAAGGGCGACAACATGAAGAACGAGTTCTTTGAGGAGTACTACAGGGTTAGTTCCGCAGGGATGCGCGCCGAGAAAGCCCCGAGCGGCGTGGAAATGGTGCCTTCACTTGTCGGCGGTCCGCGAAGATTGTGGTCTCAGGACCGGGAGTGTGGAGGATAGGAGAGTGAGACGGCCTGTGGGACTCCTGTTAAGAGCGCGAAGCCGATTGCACAGACCGACCCCCGCAGTTGCTGACCCGCAGGCCCAGAACATTGTCCCCGAGGACGAGTGGGAGCCCTTCCTTGACGCGCTCAAGACCGAGCTCCCCACCACCTTCCGTGTCACCGGCTCGCGCGAGTGAGTGTAACGACGCCGGACGCAGCTAACGGCAGGAACGCCGAGACCATCAACAACCTCATCAAGGACGTCTACGTCCCCACCATGGAGAACGTTGAGCTCGACGGCATCAAGTACGACGCCCCCAAGCCCCTCGTCTGGTACCCCGACCACCTTGCCTGGGAGGTCGCCGCCCCCAAGCGTGTTGTCCGCAAGCAGCCCGCCTTCAAGACCTTCCAGCGCTTCCTTGTCGGCGAGACCGGTGTTGTGAGTGAGCCATACTCGAGCAGTCGCTGACCAGCAGGGAAACCTCTCGCGCCAGGAGGCCGTCTCGATGATCCCCCCTCTTCTCATGGACGTTGAGCCCCACCACCGTTGCCTCGACATGTGCGCCGCTCCCGGCTCCAAGACCGCACAGATCATCGAGGCGCTCAACCCCTACCACACCGAGAGCACCGGTATGCTCATCGCCAACGACGCCGACTACAAGCGCACCCACATGCTTGTCCACCAGACCGGCCGCATGCCTACCAAGGGCCTTATTGTCACCAACTTTGACGCTAGTGAGTTACTGGTGCTTGATTCCAGCTGACAAAAGCCATGATCCCCAACATCTCGCTCGGTACCGCTGGCCAGCTCAAGTTTGACAGGATATTGGCCGACGTCCCTTGCTCGGGCGACGGTACCATGCGCAAGAACCTTGAGATCTGGGCCAAGTGGGCTCCCAGCGATGGCAACTCGCTCCACGTCGTCCAGCTCCGCATCCTCCACCGTGCCATGAACCTTCTCAAGCCCGGAGGCCGTCTCGTCTACTCCACCTGCTCGTTCAACCCCTCCGAGAACGAGGCCGTCGTCGCCGCCGCGCTCAACGCTCACCCCGGAGAGTTCACCATTGTCGACGTCGCCGACAAGCTCCCCGGCCTCAAGCGCCGCCCCGGTATCAACACCTGGAAGGTTGCCACCCGCCCCGAGGAGACCATTGTCTGGCACGACTCGTACGAGTCGTACCGTGAGCGTGTCGACGCCGACCAGGAGCGCGAGAAGGACAAGGAGAAGGGTCTCCCCAAGACCGTCTGGCCCCCTGCCAACGCCGCTGAGCTTGGTCTCGAGAAGGCGCTCCGTCTCCTCCCCCACGACCAGAACACTGGCGGTTTCTTCGTCTGTGTTCTTGAGAAGAAGGCTACCCCTACCGAGGTCTCGGCCGCTGCCGAGGCCAACAAGGTCGACATTGATGCCCTCCCCGAGCCTGAGGCCGTTGAGGCCATTGACGAGAAGGGCGCCACCTCGCTCAAGCGCCACATTTCGCCTTCGGCCGAGGAGCCTGCCGACAAGAAGGTCAAGGTTGAGGCTGCCGCCGAGGGCTCTGCCGCCCCTACCACTGCCGCTCCCAAGACCAAGAAGGAGAAGCGCGACCTCATGTTCCGCGAGGACCCCTTCTCGTTTGTCGACCCCGAGCACGCTGAAGTCAAGCTCATCTCCGAGTGGTTCAAGCTCAACGACTCGTTCCCCAAGGACAACCTTCTCGTCCGTAACGACTACGGCAACCCCCTCCGCACCATCTACATTGTCAACGACATCACCAAGGCGGTCATCCTGAACAACGACTACACCCGTCTCCGCATGATCTCGGCTGGTGTCAAGGCCTTTGTCCGCCAGGACTCGCAGCAGCGCACCGACATCAAGTGCAAGTGGCGTGTGTCGTCGGACGCTATCGAGCAGGTCATCCAGCACATCCCCGACGAGACCATCCACAAGGCCAGCCTCGTCGAGCTCCGCACCTTCCTCGAGGAGATGTACCCCCCTATTGAGAAGTTCACCTCGCCCTTCAAGGAGTTCCTTCTTGGGGCCGAGCTCGGCAACATGATTGTCCGCTTCGAGGCTGGCGAGCAGGCCGGCGGCAAGCTCACCCTTCCCCTCACCCTCCCCGTCTGGAAGGCCAAGCAGTCCATGTCGCTCCTCATCGACAAGACCGAGAAGGCCGTCCTCTCGGAGCGTGTGTTTGGCGAGAACATTTGCAAGCCCGCACCACCCCTCAAGAGCGCTGCCACCAGCGTCACCGCCGTCAGCGCGGCGCCCAGCGGCACCGCCACCCCCGCCGAGTCCGAGCCCGTTGACGAGGAGGCCGCCGCCAACGAAGCTTAGTCGGTTCACATTTGTAGGATTAGATTAGACCATGCAGTGCATAACTCCCGATGGTGTGGTGGATGCGTCGGTGGCTGCGGGCGTCGCGACAGCGTGCAGCTTACAGCATCGATCGGGGGTACTCACCATCGAGTCCCTGACGGAGCCGGGGTGTGCAATGACGGCGCGGCGCCCCCCAGCGTCCCGCAGCCTTACCGCCATGCGATCAACGATGTTGCATCTTTGAACTGTCTGTAATCAACAGCCCGCACAGCCCGAAAGCGCACTGTCCAGTTGCCCCTGCCCCCGCCCGCCCCTCTGCAATTGCCAGCCACACCGCCACTTGGTTCTGGAGTGCACTGAGAAATGATGACGACTCGCTGGGCTGGGTGGTGGTCCCTGGGCCGCGAACCCAAATTTGGCTCCGTCGCCACCCAGGCGGGCTTGGTGGGGGCGTTGATTGGCACATTGCGCACCCGACATTGATTACACCGTGCTCGTCCACGGGGTGGGTGATTGTGCTCGACTCCATCATCCGTCCTGTCCTCGTCGCTCTCTCTCTCTCTCTCCATCTCATCCATTCCCTCTCACCTTTTTGTTACTACTCTGCGACACACCGGCCACAAACTTGGGGCCATCACACCCAATCCCAATCCGCTTCTCACTACAACACACTCTGCTCCACCACCTCTCTCCGCTCGGCCGACACCCCAGCAGTAGCTGATGATCGCGGCCAGGATGGACCAGATGACATGGGACTAGTGAGTGCGGCGCGTGCGAATGAAGTTGGGACCAAACCGTGGACTCCCGGCGGTGGGAGTGTATCGTCCTCAGCGAGCCCAGCCCACATCAAGCTCACTGCTGCTGCCGGGGCTGGGACCAAGCGGCCCCACTCCACTCTCGTCTCCTGCCCAAGTGCTCGTGCTGACGTCCGTGTCTTTTTTACCGACATGTGCTCGTTTTATTATTGTTTCCCCGTTGTGGCTCGGAACCTGGTGGTTTGTCGATCCCGCCGCTGTTGTGTCTCCACCCTGCCTCCGTTCGCCAACTGCGCCTTGCGCCTATCTTCGCTTTATTCTCACCGGCTTCCCGGCTCGTTTGACCCCACTCCTCATCTTTGTGTCTTACCCCCGCGCCATGCACCACGCACCCTCGACCCTCCGGACGTCAACGCCGCAGTATCCTCAAGTACGTCATTGTCGGCGACGCGGCGGTCGGCAAGTCGTGCCTCCTTGTGCGCCTGACCGACGACCGGTTCGCGGCTTCCGAGCCGACCCTCGGCGTTGAGTTTGGATCGCGCATCCTGAATGTCGGCGAGCGCGGCAAGCGTGTCAAGGTCCAGTGTGAGTTGGGTTTCATGCTGTTGCCAAGGATCGGCTAGGGACAAGAGGGACGTGTCGGGCCCGATGGGCTATGGGCCAGAAGGGACGAGGCGAGGCCTTGGACTACGGGGACGCCCGCGAGTACTGTTGCAGCAGGCTAGGCTGTGCGGATCGCGGCCTTAGTGCCTCTATCGTCCTAAATAGCGCAGCCCAGCGTTTTTATCACCCCCAGCACGCTGACATTCAGGCTGGGACACGGCCGGTACTGAGAGCTTCCGGAGCATCACGAGGAGCTACTTCCGCGGCGCCGCCGGCGCCCTGCTCGTCTACGATGTGACCCGGCGAGAGAGTGAGTGTGGACTGTAGACGGGGAGAGGGCCTGGTTACCGGCTGGTCCTCCGCCATATTCAGCCAGCACCAGGCCCTCGGACTCTGCTCTGTGCCTTGCTCTGAGCATCACTGACAGCAGCCTTTGAGCACGTCACGTCGTGGCTCGACGACCTGCGCTCGCACGCGGACGAGAACGTGTCGATTATCCTCGTCGCGAACAAGACGGACCTGTGCACGAGCGAGCCGACCCCGTTACCGCAAATACAGTTCGGACAGGCGATCCCCGTCGACGCCTCGGGTGCCGGTGCTGCGTCCACAGGGGACGACTCGGCAGAGAGCGCAAAGGACAGCGGCGCCGGCACGCCCGTGCCGGCCCCGCCTGCTTCCGCCTCCCCTGCGCCGTCCGCCGCTGCCAACGGCGCCAAGCTCCGCCCGCGCGCCGTGTCGACGCTCGAGGGCGCACTATTCGCCAAGCAGCACAACCTGCTCTACGTCGAGACGTCGGCCAAGGAGGGCTGGGGCGTCGTGGATGCGTTCGAGTGGACCGCCCGGCAGATCCTCGAGCGCGTCGAGCGCGGCAAGTTTGAGCGGAAAAAGCCCCAGGGCGTCAACCTTTCCGACCAGGCCAAGAAGGGCGGTTGCTGTTAGGGGAGAGGGGAGAGGGGGAGAGGGGAAAGAGGAGCTAGAGGGGCCGCCCGCCGACCCCGGCATACGCTCGCCACATGCAGACGCAGCGCAGAGACACCAACACCGACACCGACACCAGACGAGCAGACACCGGCACCACCACATGCCAAGCACACGAGTAGACTATAAATTGTACGGCTATGCATTTCATCACAACAAGATTCGGATCCGTAATACTATCGCAGATACCCGTCTGCTTCTATCGCCTTCTTGGGTAGGGTATGTCTTACGCTCTCTCACACTCTCGCTCTCACTCTCCATCATTCCCATTCACATTCTATGTAGCCCTTGCGGCCTGCTCCGCCTCACGCTTGAGCACGCTGGTGCGGGTACCGGGGATTTTGACGGCAATGACGAACGCAACGGCCTTGAGGCAGAGCGCGATTATGGCCGTGGTCCACGGCGAGAGGAAGATGTCGGTGGCCAGCCCGACGTGTGCGCCAATGATGAATGTAATGACGTACACGAGGCGCTTGTCGCGCGTCGGCGCGCGGCGCAGGCTGAAGAGGTCGGGGTCGGACAGCAGGCCCGCAATCGGCGACGTGAGCATTGCAGTCGGCATGAGCGAGTCGATGTTTGTGCCCTGTGGGTGAGTGTCACATTCGGGTCGGTGTGGAGCTTCGGACTCAATGACCCGGAGCGACCGTGGCGACTCACCATTGTCACTTGCGGCCCGCTCTGGACGGCGGCCAGGAGCATGAGCACCCACTCGTACCGCCCGTTCTTCTCGAATTCGGGGTGCAGATTCGGCGCCGCGAGGGCGGTGAAGAGCGACAGAACCACGATCTGGAACACGAGCGACACTAGGATCCACGCTCGCCGGCGGTGGCCTGATGTCAGCCTCTTGCGACTTGTCACTTTGTGTCATCTGCTCCGAGCTCGAGCTGCGAGCTCCGAGTCCACTTGGCCCAGATGCCCTTGTGGCGCAGGCTCGCAACCGCAGTTCACAAATCAAGACGCAAACGGGGTGTGGGCCGCCAATACAGTGCCAACTGAGGATATAGCCTGCTACCCCGCGTTCCAACTTCCCCGGGTGTCAATAACGGGGCACCACTTGCACGGGTGAAACACCGTGACAATGTGCGATGCAAGTGGGGGTTTGTGTTGGTACGGGGTGTCTTGCGTGATGCAAGATCCGGGAGGTTGCCGTGGCCGTGCGCAAACAGCAGTCGGTACTCACCATAGTATGCGCCCAGCTGACCGAAGAGGAGGCCGCTGGAGACAAAGCCTGCAAAGGAGGTGAAAGTGAGCTTGAGCTTGCGCTGGCCGGCGTGGAGCGCGGCAAGGGCGAGGAAGACGGTGTTRSMYGTSTGRTWWGAKRCAAACGTCTGGAAGCGATTGTATGTCATCGAGTCGAGGATCGCAGTGCTAAAGGTAATAGTGAGGAGGAAGGGGGTGGTGCAGGGCGACTGCAGCGTCTCGGCGAGCCACGAGTGGACAGACGCGGGCTTGGGCACATGCTCATCGCAGGTCTGCTCGCCATTGTGATTGCGCTCCGGGTGCAGTGGCGGCTCGGTGCTCTTGGGTGCTGAGGAGCTGGAGGAGGGGGGAAGCAGTGCGGTGGACTCTGATACGGCGACGAGTGTGTCTGTCGACGTCGACGACGAGGTCGAGGGTCGTGTTGGCGGTGTCACACGACGGTGGTAGCGGCCCTGACTGCCGTTCAGGTCGTGGTGCGGCGGCGGCGGTGTGCCAGAGCCGATGCTGCCGTAGCTCGCCATTGAGGGAGAGTGTGCAGATGGGATGGAGAGAGAAAAGTGATCAAGGATGGATATTAGAAAGTAGTCACCATGGCCGGTTCGTGGCGACGAGGGCAGCGATAAAGGCGACGAGGGCGACTGACCAGAGAGCAAAGAAGAAGAAAGAGGAAAGAAAGCAAAAGCGTACCAGATTGAGACCATATGTCCCGGGTGGCGGCATTAGACGGCTCTGGCCTGTGCATTAGAAAATTGGCCGAGTGCCCATTAGGCCCGATCTAATGCAGCGGCTGGCTGGTGTGAGCCAGGCAACCATACACGCCATGACCCAAAATAATGACGCGATTCTTCATTTGTACTTGTACAAGATAACAGACTCGCACCGTCTCCCTCCCCTCTCGTTGCCTGTCAGTTTCATCCATCCATCCCTCTCTCCATCCCGTTCATCGCCAATGGCACCTGTCTGCAACAAGTTTAAGGTTCACGCACATCAAATCAGCGGCCCCCTCCTGTCGTGATCCCGTGCACACTACTAGTACAGCGCGGCAGAAGGCCGCATCTGTAAATCGCACCATTCCATACCACGGCCATCCCACAGTCCAGGCCCCGGTGCCCTTCGCCGGCGCGGCAGCCACCTGCCCAGAAAACGGCAATGCGATCCTCGGCGTCGGGGCTGTGGCTGACTTTGCTCCTGACATGAGCCGCCGGCCTCGAGACGAGCCACTGCGGAGGTCCGGAGCACATACCTTCTGGCCCAACCCACTCCGCCCTTGTGGTTATCCCGGTATCTTTATCCGAGCAGACTGGCTCTGATTTGGCGGAAGGATGTGAACAAAAATAAAAAAAGAGACCCGGTTCCTTGGCACCACACGGCTCACGGCTCCGAGAGCCCGCGGCAGACAGCCCGCGGATCGGACCGAGCCCTCCCTGCTTGGCTGCTTCCTATGGCTGCGGCTGCTAGCCGCGACGCCGCCTTGCCGTCTTCCTCGTTCGCACGCGCGCCATCGAGTGGACGGCTGACGAGGCAGCACGTCGCGTGGCGTCGCCGTGTGAAGGTTAGCAGTAAGCGAGCTGCAGGTGTCAGGTGCCCCTAAGAGTAGCACGCGTACAGGTTCAGTACGGACACAAGGATACATGTATGATGGGAATGGTATGTGAGTTGCGCTCGGCGCTCTATGGGCAAACCTGTAGTACAGATCCAGCTGTTAGAAGCCGCGGCCGTTCGGGACAAACCCGAGGCCAAAGAGGTCGTTCTCAAAGTTGGCAAGGTGTGTGTCTGATCCCCAGCTGACGACCTCATACGGCGCCTTCCAGCTCGGGAGGACGACCGTGTCGTCCTGAAGCTGCGGGCGGGGCGGAGCGGGCCGTTCTTGTTCCTTTGCCGCCGCCGCCTCGGCCTCCCACTGCTTCGTGAGCTTGGCTTGCGCCTCTTGCGCCGCATTTTGCTGCTCCTCCTCCGACTTGCGGCGCTTGGCCGGGCGCGGGTCCGTGTACTCAAAGTCAATGCACAGCGCGCTGATGACGCCGCCATGGTAGATCACTTTGATGCCGCGCTCGCGCGCCGCCCGCCGCATGATCATCTCCGTCGCTGGCGCGCGCGCGACGCCGTACTCATCCGCGTCCGCCAGCATGTCGCAGTCAACGTCGCCGAGGCCGCGGAACATGGTGTCGTTGGGCCGCAGCGCAGGCTCGCCCAGACGCGCCGCCTCCGGTGCGGCCGGGAAAGCGTTGAACAGCGGCATCTGCTTGTGGCGGCCCCAGCAAAAGCCCTAGTCTGTCAGCTGCTGTCTGCATTCACTCTATCTGCATACCCTGTAGACGCCGCTGGGGATCTGCTTGAGGAGGTTGTAGTGGACAAACCTGACGTCAGTCATTGGGCTTCTCGAGACATGTCCTGAAGTTCTGGGCTCGCCTGGACTTACAGAGGCTCGCCCCAGGCGTCGTTCTGCAGCATCGTGTGCGAGCAGAAGCCAGTATGGGTGTCGCGCGGGAGGGCACCAGCAGCCACCCAGCGGCCGGGGACGCCCCAGCGCTTGCGCAGCATGAGCATTGCCCAGCGGAAAATGTCCTTGTCGCCGTCCGAGTAGCGGAAGTAGCCGGGCCAGTCGCCCTCGTCCGCGTGGTGCTCAAGCATGTAGCGCACGAGCCACAGCACATCGAGGTGCTGCCCCTTGTCGACAAACATTTGCCCGGTCTCCATCTCCCACTCGCCGCGGCACTTCACGCCCATGATGGCCCAGATCGGGTTGCTCGCCGACGTCTTCCAGTAGTCGGGCGTCGCAAAGATGCCGAGGCGCTTGTACGACGGGGCGTCAAACATGTACTCGGGGTCGCGGGTCGGGATGCTGTCGCTGTCGAGGTACAGCACCTCCCGGAACGGGTTCTCGATCATGGCGATCGCCTTGAGGTGGTAGCTCTTGCTCTTGCCCGCGTCTTTCGTCTGCCCTTGCGCCGCCACGAGCTCGGCGTTGATCTCCTTTAGTACCTGGTAGATGTCGTCGTCCTCGGGCGGGAGCTCCTCGGGGAAACAGTACTGGGAGTTAGATCGCTAGACAGACGGCAACTCACAATCTTTACAGGGAGGGTCGACCCGCGAGCGCGCATAAAGTTGATGCTCCAGATGGCGCGGCGGAGCGTGTCGGCGTTGCCGGCCTGCATGACGATACCGCGGCCTGTGCCAGTGTTCTTTAGAGCCTCGGTACCGTCAAGGCTCTCAAGGTACGTGATCAGGCGCTCGCGCTCGCGGTGCAGCGAGCTGCGGTTGAAGCTCGCCCAGACCGTGGCGCCGACCTGGATCATGTGTGTGTTGTGCGAGTGCTCGATCGTGCCGCATTCCTCGAGGTTGAACTGGGACATTGTCAGCAGCGCCGACGGGCACGATCCACGGGAACACACACCTGCATGAATCCGCCAAGCTCCACTTCGCCGGGCGCCTCGCCGCGGCCACCAGGCGCCTCGCGCCAGACCGCGAGGCGCTCCTTGAGGGTCGCGGACAGAGGGAGGGGATCCGAGGCAACGTCTATCGGCCGCTTGGACGATCCGCCGTAGAAGGGAGAGTACTCCTTGGGCTTGGGGATCGTTGGGTCGAGCTGTTTGAGGTGTGCAAGCGAGTCGTCAAAGGGGAGATTGGCCGGGCCGTACTCGAGCTCTGGGGGTTCGTATGTGTCGGTCGGGGTGGCTGTGGGGGTGGCGGTCGCGGTGGGTGTCTCTGCCTCGGCCTCTGTCGGGGTCTCCACTGGGGTGCTCGTGCTGTCGTCGCTCTCGGTCTCGGTGGGCCACTCGCCATCTGCGTGCCACTCGCCATCGGCGTGCCACTCGGCGTGGTCCTCCGGGTCGGGTGCAGCAGGTACGACAGACATCTCTGGCAGGTGCGGGGCCGACACGCTCACGCTGCGCATCCAGGACTGTCGTCAGCTCTGAACAAGGTCTGCAGCTATACTCACGCTCTGGTCATGGTTGTAGATCAGCAGCGCCGCGGTGAAGAAGATGGCGATCCACATGAGACGGCGCTGCGAGGTGCGGGTGCCGAGGAGGCGGAGGCGGCTGGCGAGTGTCGGGCGTGCGGCAGGTGGCAGGCCCGACTCGGTCCATGATGGGGAGACGGACGAATCGCTGTCGTTTGACGACGGCGGCGACCCCGAGGTTGAGGAGTATGGCGAGGGGGAGGAAAGGTAGGCTTCCTCGGCCTTTTCCTTGTCTGATGGCAGGTCCGGAATCCTCATTTCGTATCTTTGTTTGTCTCCGACGACACCAAGACAAGGAGGTTCTGTTGCTGTTGGTGGTTGGCTATGGTGTCGACGAGAAGAGAAGGGAGTGGCGCATGTTATCTATCAAAGGTCATGCTCCTCCCTCGAGGTGTGTGTCTCCATTGTCATCACCGCTGCTCCTGATGCTGCTGCGAGAATGCTAATCGCATACCGCAGCCGAGTACTACCTCCTAACGATTGACGCATCTCTCCTCACGCCGCAGGCAGGCGCGGGGACCGGCACGGGCGTGCGGCGCAGCCTGGCCCCGGATGCCGCAGCCGGCCCGCAGCCATCCAGCGCGCCCAGGCGTATGAGACCTCCCTCCGCTATACATAGACCGTCACTTGCGACCCTGTGTTTGCTGCTGGCTTTGACGGAGACGCGCAGACGGCATGCATGGCAGTACGTCATAAAAAGTCGATTCGGGCAGGAGGCGCGTGGTCCTCCGATCTCCGAGAGCACGGAACGCGTGCGCTGCATGCAAGGTCCGCGTCACGGACTTGCGGAGTGCTATGTCATTCCATGCATGGTCTGCGTCTGTGCTGTGTCAGGCTGATGACTGCGTAATGGGTCGTGCAGAGGCTGCGGCGGATAGTGAGTGAGGGACTGGGCGGCATAGCATCCGCGGCGCAGTGGCAGACAGCCACTTTTGAGATTTTGGCTCCAAGTCCTCGGCACCCTGTACCCTGGTTCTGACCCGACTTTGATTGTGACTGCTTGTCTGGTTGCTGGCGATCAACCACCGTGCTGCGGCGTGCAGGGAGATTCAGCAGATCAACAGAGCAGCCAAAACGCAGCACGACGTATCCGTCATGACAACAAGATCTGGTTCCAAGAACATTTAGATCTGGCAGAAGATGAGGCACCAGCGAGCTGGTGGTGAACATCGCTCATGGACAGTGCTGCTCGTGGCCTGCTTGATAGTTCATTAGTGCCCGACTCGCGACGGATGAGCCGACTCGCGAGGGATGAGTTGGTATACGGAGCGTTGGACATCGAGCAAGAGCACATGGGCTAGCTGTGAGCACGTCCAACGACGTTGGCATACAACAGCTCCTACAACCAAACCACACACCGGACACCTTTACAGTCCGCCTCGTCTTCGCCCCACCATGGCTTTCTCTTCGTCACCACTATCAACCCTTCCTTCTCCCAACGTTCCTTCCGTGATCGACCCCGGTCCGCTCCGAGAGTGCAGTCCCCGAGCGCATTCCGTCGTCGCGCCGGTCTGCCATTCCTTTCACGTCACCGTCTCTCTGGGTGTCCACATCCACGGTAACGTGGATTACGCCAGCTAGAGTGCCGCGTGTGCCTGGGCCGATGCAGGCGATGGGGTAGTCATCGCGTCAGAGCTCACTGCTTGGTGTACACCCTCGCTTTCGCGGGGTGCATGCGGACGAACTGTTACAGGACCTGGACCTTGTCCGGGGTATACATGGGTGCCTGAGAGTCTAACATGATCCCTCTTAGCTCAGTGGTAGAGCGCGACACTAGTAATGTCGAGGTCAGTCGTTCAAGTCGGCTAGGGGGAAATTGTGACAATCTTTTTGTCGTTGCTGCCGAACATCACTTTTCAGCGCTGTCATTGGCTATCACAATCAAGGATGTGTTAGATGCCACTGAGGTGCTTGAGTACACGATGCGGTCCGTAGTGTGGGCCAAGCTGCACCCCTCTGCCTTCTGATATCCTGAGGGTGCGGGGCGGGGCGATCATTGGTGTTCCCGGGTGGGGCGGTGGCGACGGCCGGCGTGCCACCATTCGAGGAGGTTCGCGACTCGGCCAGTAAGGCGGTTCCTCAACAGGGTGACACTGCCATGTCCTCGGAATGCTCCAGCGGGGCGCAGTACGTCGGTCGCTAAGGTCGATTTGATTTGGGCGCACTCCTTTCCCCCCTGTGAGGTCAAAGATCTCGGTGTCATCGTGTCGGTCAGGCTAGGAGCGGAAGGGCCGGGGAACGCCATCAATGACCCCACACGTGACCTCCCATTGCCGTTCTCCTCCTCTCACCTCGCCGCATCAGAATGGTTGACTGCACCGAACTAGACTGCCTATTCTGTAGCAGTCCATTCCGTTGTCGCAATGTGCTGGGTGGGAGGGCATGAGCCGGAACTGGTTGTCGTCCTCCTCATTGGCTAACAGGAAACAGGCGAGAAAGCTGTAAACTCAGAAACAGCTCATTGCAACAGCGAAAAACACGTAGCACAGCTAGTCGCGGAAGAGGACTCGCTTCTTTGTGTGCAGAACGCCTAGTCAGAGAAGGAGCGTACGGGAAAAAGTACGACCCCGGACAGGATTGAACTGTCGATCTCCCGATGACGGTTAACGAATTAACAGTCGGACGCCTTAACCAGCTTGGCCACGGAGTCTTGATGCTTTTCGAGCAGATTGCAGGAAGGTAGAGTCTTATCGGTTACCACCTATCGCGGGCACGGGGTATGTGGACGAGTGTGAAGTCAGAGTAGCCTCGCCCATCTGGGAGAAGGGGGGAAGGAGGCCGTCTGTGAACGTCTGTCTGGCAGGTAGAATGGCGCGGGCCACGGCAGCCTGTCTCGAGTCATCCAGGCGAAGTGGCACCTGAGCCACAAGGTGTGTCTCCAGTTCACCACCACTTTGTCATCCTAGCCTTCCCTTCCCTTCGTCAACCTGGCAGGGTTGGGAACTGGACACCCCCAATTTGCTTGTGGTGTGTGAAGTTTGCGATGTCGAGATCTTCTCCTTTTTTTTTTATTTTTTTTTTTTTTTTTTTTTTTWTWTWTTYTTTTYWTYTTCYTTTTKYTTKTTKTTGAGCCTCTTCTAAGAACCACGAGTCAGCCACATCTGGCTACCATAACGCACTAACTCCACGCCCTCCACTTTCGTCTATCCGGTAGTGGTTAGGCTACTAAGGCATTTTTCCCGGTCTTCCGCGGCTCCGCCGGTGCCACATTCACAGCGAGTCACATCAGACCTACTGCACGGATCTGGTCTTGATGGAGGTGGTGCTGTGTCGCGGCCCGGTCTGCAGCGGCTACCACCGCAGGTGATCCTGTTCCCACCTGTCGCTATTATCCATGACGGTTTTTCAAAGTATGTGACTTACCCTGCAAGGCGTGAAGCTCCTTTTGCAAAACGCGGGTGTTATTGTCGGAGCAGGCTAAATGGCGGGCCACGCCACTACAGAGAAGAACAGCTGTCAGGCTTCTCTCTACCATCTGCCTGTGCCCCACAGCGGCTTCTCCACACCAACATTCTTCTTTCCCCTTCACTGTACTCGATATCCGGACGTACGGATACAGATAGGCGATGTGGCTATACGAGATTACAGCAGTACTCCTTGTGGTTCGCAATCAGCACCGGACGGGCTATCGTGACCGCCTTTGGTGGGGTTGTCGATTAACTCCACAGTTTTCTGTATTAGGCCCCACAATGTATGTCGATCAAGAGTGGGTGTACGCACTGCTACTCCAAACCGTACCGCCATGGCCCGTCCGGCCCTCCTAGAGACCATCAAAGGCGTTTTTGGACAGGGCTCCCGAAGCTCGCATAAGACAGCCACTTCGCGCCGTTCCTTGACGAGGTTATCGCAATCTGTAGGGCTGGAAGAGCGGCGACGGCCGCGAATCTCGTCTAGGTCGCTGGGCAGCTGACGGTAATCGGGTGGGCACGCGGCCCCGGGTTCGGTGCGCCTCGAGCCGCACTCCAACGTGCATTGCTGCGAGGAGTGGCATGCACGAGACATTGATTTCCCGGTACGCAATAGACGTCGTGGCGGTCGAGGCCTACCTTCCATCTCTTTAGGAAGGCACGCCACGGTCTCACATGGTCATGGGGGCAAACAACTCGGGGCCGTGAAGTGGGCGGCGGAGATTGTGGACGCGATCTGATGCCATCGCAAGATCACCCAGGCACGGTCGGCAACAATCCAAACATTCAAGGCTGTTACCATGCGCCTCTGTGCAGTGTGATAGTGTGATGGCGACCGCGTTCGCTTGTGATCAGCAGCAGGACCCTGTAGAGAGCAGAGCAGCACTCACTACTCCTCGCAATGCACAACCCTGCAGGCCACAGAAGATGTTGTTGTCGGCGTCTATGAGCTCGGTGGCTCATCACACCCACCAATGACCTGGGGGTTTGAGGACGTTCTGGTCCCTCGACCCCACGGTGCCCCAACGTTGCGCCTGCATTCGTACGCCATGCCGAGCGTTATTCTCGGAAGTTCATAATGTGCATTCTCTCCTGCGACAGGCCATTCCTGTCGGTGCATTCTGTGTCGGGAGAGGCGAAGTGGGCAGCTATGTCAACCCGGTTGGCTGGCTATTTCCAGCCAGAGGTCAGCTGTCATGCACGGGAAAACCGCCTCCGCAGTCCTTGGCGGCCCCGTGATGACAGACTCTGGTGTCCACAATCGTACCTTGTCGTTCACCAGGAGGACGATGAGCTGTATCTTGGGCAATACATTTGGGTTCGGGCACAAGCGGCATCGGGCACGGTGTCAATTCGTACCCACAGATTCGGTGAAATCCGTATCGTAGGGTGGACAACCCCGCTGTTGTCTTGTGGCGATCTGATGTTTCACCTGGAAGATTGCAACAATGCCTGCATGCCACCTTCCTCCACTCTGTCGAGTTCAAGTGTTGACGTTACTGCATCATGTGACGAGTTAACGGGCACGTCCGACTTGGCACTGGCGCTCTACACCGCGCTCTACACTCGGTGCCACAGTCTGGGCGTTGTGGGTGGGGCAATCGGAGTGGAGCCGACTTTGGTAATACTCATCACATCCATGTATGGTGGACACTTGACAGTATAAGACAGCAGCGGCGAGCAACAATGAATGCCCACTATCTGCACCCCACCCATTGTGATGAACAGCAAGGACAAGCCAACTTCGACAATCGAACACCTCGAGCACGCCGCCGAGTTCGACGGGGACCTCGCCGAGAAGGCCTCGGTAACAGAGGTTCACGTGGCGGCGCTCGACGGTGATGGCCTCGTCAAATCGCGCTTCGATACCCTCACCATTCCTCAGGCTCTCTGGACATTCAGGCGCTCGCTCCTCGTTTGTTTCGCCGTCTTCACCGGTCGCATGCTCGAGTACTTTGAGATGGTGATGGCTGGCTCCATTCTCGCCAACCCGGGATTCATCCACAAGTTTGGCGATCCCGGACGTGGCAAGGGAGGCGTCGCCGGTCTCGACCCCAACTGGGGTAAGTTTCAGCACTGTTGTAGAAACAATGCTGACTCTAGTCTCCGCCTGGAGCGTCGTTGGTCCTGCGGCCCAGATTTGCACAATGTTCCTCATCACACCGTAGGTTGTCAGAGGGTAACTGTGGCTGACATTAGAATCGCCGACAAGTGGGGCCGCAAGCCGTGTCTCCTGATTTCCTGGGTCTTCATCGCCGCCGCCCTGGTCTGCTACACCTTTTCCAACACCAGGGCCCAGTGGCTCGGGGGTCGTCTGCTCACTGGTGCTGGTACTGGAATCATCAGCGTTGTTGCCGCTCCGTACGGTATGGAAATTTGCGCCACTCGTATCCGTGGCATCGTCCTCTCCGCCGCCATCCTCTGGGGTGCCGTTGCTACCCTCCTCGGCTGCGTCATGATGAACCAGCTCACTCTCGCCAACCCCATGAACTGGAGGCTTCCCGTATATGTTACTTGGGCTCCTGTCGGATTTATGCTTGTGAGTGTCTGCCCAGCGATCCCTGCTAACCCCAAGTTCTGTTTCCTCCCTCTTCCCGAGTCTCCTTGGTACTTTGCGCGCAAGGGCGACAAGGAGGGCACGGTGAAGAGCCTCAAGTTCCTCTATGGCAACATCAAGGACTATGACTATGAGGAGGAGTACGGAATCATCTCCAAGACTATCGAGCACGAGCGCGAGCAGGTCCGCATGAACAAGGCTTCCGGCTGGACGGATCTGTTCAAGGGAACGAACGGCGTGAGTTGGGGGGTTGAAACGGAGCTAACCACAGAAACGTACGCTCTCGGCCATGCTCATCTCGACTTCCATTCAGCTCGGCGGTTACCCCATGCTTTACACCTTCTCGACTTACACCTACGCCTTCGCCGGCTTCAAGAACCCCTTCCAGACAATCATCATCACCTCCTGCGTTCAGTGTGGCTTTGTCATCTTCATGATGATGGTGTTTGACAAGTTTGGCCGTCGCGTTTTCGTCACCTGGGGATACTCGCTCCAAGCCATTTCGATGCTGCTCTGGGGTGCCGTTTCGTATCTCAAGCTCACCGACAAGGCCCGCATGCCGACTCTTGTGAGTTGTCTCCACTTCCAAGCTTACGCCAGCAATTCATCGCCTGTTTCTGGTCAGCCACAGCGACCGTTGCGGGCAACTCGCAAACAATCTACACCGCCGAGCTCCCGGCTGCCTATCTTCGTATCAAGACGGGTGTGCTCTGCTACTCGTGGATGGCGGCTCTCGGAATCGCGATGAAGTAAGTTCAGGAGGTTAGAAGTCGCTAATATCAGCTTTGCTACGCCCCCCATGCTCATCAAACTCGGCCTCAAGACTGGTTTCGTCTTCTTTGCGACCGCCACCCCCATTGCCATCCTTCTCTGGTTCCTTCTTCCCGAGACCAAGGGGTAGGTCCAGTTCACAGGTCCACACTGACAGCAGACGCTCGGCCTCTGAGATCGACGAGCTTTATGAGCGTGGCGTCCCGGCTTGGCGCTGGGCGAAGACCAGGACCGCCGCCGAGGAGCAGCTCGAGGAGGCTATGCAGCAGCGCGCAGAAGATAAGGAGAGCTCTCCTACGGCTTGAGCTAGTCTGTGTTAATGAAGAGAAGAAGCTGTGTGTAGGTTAACATCGGGGAAGAAGCAGGGTCAGGAGTATGTAGGTCAGCAGGCTTCAACACGCAAAGGACAGTGATGCTCGGTGAGGTTGTAGGTTGTAGGGATAGTGCAGGTGTTCTGGATGCTAAAAGTGAGGATGCTCAGGAGCAGCTGCAGTCTCGGCCCTAGCATACGGACGTTGCTGAGTGAGCATGTGCAAGACGCCTTGACCGTGGGATCCCCACTGCGGGGATCTGAGATTGGGTTCTCTGTTGGCTGTGACAAGCGAGGTGGTGGCGTCTGTCTTACTCTGCGCAGAATGACCATGCACCGGTGCAGGCATGTGAGTGAGCGAGAACGGACATGTTAGCAATGCTCTTTTGTTGATGCAACAACCTCCAACTCGACGAGTTGATCATCGCTCACTGTTCGCTGAACGACGCTCCGGCTCCGCGTAAGCCGGCAACCACGACGGACGGCCAATGACATCACCAGTCGCACGACGCACACACCTTCCCATCATGACTACCACCAATGTCGTCTCCACACCATTCACCATCGTCATCATGGGTATCCCACTCCTCGTCCTCGCCTTTGTGAGTCCTCTTCAGCCGCCGCTCTGACCCTCAGCCGCCGCTTCTGGTCCTGTATCCAGCGTCGTTCACTGTCTGGCTGCTGCGCACGGTGCTTGCCCGTCGCGTCAAGACCCCCAAGCTCCTCGCGGGCGGCAAGTTTGTCGACCCCAGCGTCCCTCATCATGAACACAATGACCCCTCGTATGCTGCGGCTGCAGCTGCTGCCCCTCTGATTGCCCGTGTGGGTGAGGGAGAGCTCGGTTACTGCGAGGATGTTCTCGTCTGGCACCTACCGCGCACGGCAATCTTCTCGTCGGATACCGGCCGCCCGGTGTACAACCCTTTCAACAACAAGGGCGACCCTGCAGCCGCACCGAACGGAGGGCTTCTGCTCTACGATCTTGACTCGCGCAAGGTTCAGGAACTCCCAATCTCGGGCTTCCCTTCTGGCCGCTCATTCCACCCTCTGGGCCTCGGCATCCGCGAGAGCGAGAACGATGCAGTCCTCGCGGTCTGCAACTTGGGCAAGAATGGCGGCTCGGTCGAGGTCTTCCGTCTGCACTTCAACCCTTCTGCAGAACATGATCGGATCACCGCGACCTACGTCCACAGCCTCGAGGCGCCATCGCTTACAACTCCCAATGCGGTTGTGCCCCTCTCAGAAGAGAGTGTCCTCGTTACCAACTCGTTTGGCTTCAGCGCCCGCAAGCACAGCATCCTGAACGAGATCGAGACTCTCTGCGCCCTTCCGCTTGGATCTCTCCTGCACCTCTCCAAGGGCGAATACATAACACGCGAGGAGAAGGCGAACGCGGAGGTCGTATCTCGCGGTATTGCCCTCGCGAACGGCGCTGCGCTCAGCCCCGACGGCCGCCTTCTGCTGGTTGCGGGCTGCACCTCTGCCAACCTTCACGTCTACGACATTGATCCGCCCGCATCATCGGTGTCCTTTGATTCCGACAACGTTCGCTTCCGCGAGACGATCCCGGTTGGGTTCAACCTCGACAACCTACGCTTCCAGGAGGCGACGGCCAACTCGTACGTGTTCCTCGGTGCCGGCCATCCTGTCCCACTCGCGTTCGTTGCCGCAGCTGCGTCAAAGGGCAAGAAGCTGGCCCCTAGCCGCGCTGTCAAGATCACCGTTGCCGCCCACCAGGCTGTTCGCTCGTCGATCGTCACTGCCATGGGCTCGTGGCTCAACAAGATGTTCACTCGTGTCGATCCCCGGGTCCAAACCATCTTCGAGGACTCGGGCGAGCTCCTCTCGGCCTCCTCCACGGCCGTCGGGTTCACGGGTCGCAACGGCCGCAAGGAAATGCTCATCGCTGGCCTCTGGGACTCGCGCGGTGCTGCTCACTGTATCGACGTCGACATCTAGGCCACTCGGACTTGTACCATATCATCGTCTGTAACATACTGGTTTATGCAGTGGAGAATCAGCAGGGGTTCAAGCTCGAACTGTAAGCGGATAGTCGGGTAGAGCACCCAAGTGCGGCCTGATAGTGAAGTCATGGGGGCTAACTATCTGCATTCACTACAATTTGTTTACGCTTCTTCACAATACCGTATTGATCCTGTTTCTTCTAACAGCCTTATCCTCTCCCATCTTCATAGCTCGTTCTTACAAGCCGGGGCCAGTGGACATGAGTCCGATGTACTCGCACGATGTAACCTTGCCGCCTGTGATTACGGGCTGGAGCTCGTCCTTCATTAGAGTCTCGAGACCAGCGTCATCTTTTACGAGGAAGATCTTGCCCTCTACGTGCTCAAAGCCGCAGAAAACCATGTAGTAGAGGTCATCGGAAGAAGGTGTGAGAACCGCGTAGAATCCCGGGGTAGAAGGGTTGTCGTCAAAGTCTGAATAGTTAGTTTGGCCGCCGAGGACAACTGACTGATTGGGAAAAGAGCCGCCATCTCCGCCGTCTTGGGGATGTGATTAACGTCGTTCATCCTGAGGCGCGAAACACCAAGGGCCGCCCTGACAGTTAGCGCAACCCACGCTTCGCACGTACATCTCGTCGGGGTAGTAGAAGAACAGGTAGTCACTTCCGTCGCCATAGATGGCCTCGTCCTCGGAGGCAAACATAAACCCAGCCTTGTCCTCGATACCGGTCAGATACAGATTGCCGTCCGGGAGGTTTGCGAGGACCCATTCTCCACTCGAATCGACGATGCTGATATATGTAACTCCCTCCCGGTCTTCCATTCCCTCGTCCGAGTCGGTCATTGACTTGTTGAGAGCAGACAGCGACTCCTCGTCCCAGACTGTGGTGTTCGTGGCATAATCGAGGTACTCCCAGTCCTCCTCCTCCTCCTCTCCCTCCCCTTCCTCCTCGTCTGTGGCAGTGGTATCGTCCCGACGATAGTGGGGGTGCTGGCTGATGCTTCTCCGGCTCTTTTTGTCCTCCTCCTCCTTCTGAACCTGGTAGCCTTTGCCAGGTTGATAGCAGCCCTTGTGAAGCGGGGGGAAGGTTTTGTTGTAAAGAATGAAAGAATCGAGTTTGAACACGTCGATAGTGAGATTGTAGCTGGCGCCGACATTGAACTCAACGCCGTTGGTGCAATCCTCTGGTGTTGGTCAAGTTGCTGTCAAACTTGGCAGTGGCGGTGCCAGTCAGCTTTGGAGTGTTCTTGAGCGCAATGCTCCTGTCCAGCTTGATCGGGGGAGCCTCGATACCGACACCAATCGATACTGGGAGAGACAGGCCCAGCGACGCTTCGATCTGAGCCTTGGCCCAAAGGTTCTTCTTCCACTGGGGCTCAAAGCCCCTCATCTCGCTTCCCCTTGCAGATATGCCGTCGAGGCGGGCGTGGAAGTTCGGCATCTTCATAGTGGCACCGATGAGAATCTGGCCTTCTCCCTTGAGTTCAAACCTCATTTAACCAGTCCCATCTTTTCAAGTGGCGACCGCTGCCTGCCATAGACCGCGGGTTCGGGTTCCAGCGCTTGCTGAGTGCTGTCGAGTTTTCGCCTGACGACTCGCCAAAAAATGCTTCCCAAGCCTCCTCATTGTCCAGGTCCGCGCCAAAGTCGTAGTATCCGATCTCGGCGTCGAGAGCAATGTCAAAGCTGTCACCGCACGGTGCAGTGGGCAAGCCCTTGTATGTTTCCGGGATGACCAGACAGGCCGCCGAAGTCTCAGTTACATTGCTTTCCGAGTCGGTCGGAACCCATTGGCCCCAGACAACGTGGAACTTGGCGTCAGCTCGTGGTTATAGCTCATATTTACACTCTGGGCAGCATCCGCAACGCCGATTTCTTGAGCAACAACCGTGACCGTCATTGGACCGTCGTTAAACACTAGACGATCAACAAACCAGTATACGTGCATGCCTTCGGAGGCGTTGCTGCAGGCGAGCGACTCGGTGATGAGCAGAAAGTCGTCTTCCGCATCCCAGTTCTTCTTGACATAGGTGTACGCCTCAGTATTGTTGAAGTCGATGACGAAACCGCTGCCGTTACAGTCAATTGACGAGACGTAAGGGGTGTCGGGCAGCATAACACTAGGGTAGTTGTATGTGGCATTGATCTGCGCAAATGTATGCGCAATGTTGTAGTCAACGTCGGAGCCATCGGGCGTGTACGGGGTCGAGCTCCCGCGGCCGGGGTCCAGGTGGGACAGGTCGTGATTGCTGTGGCGGTGGGGCCTGTGGTGAGGCTTTAGGATAACATCCGAGTGACCGTCGGCATGGCCATGGTAGCCGTGGTGGTGATCGTCTCCGTAGGTCTCCTCGACGATCCGCTTAATCTGAAGGTTACTAACCGTCACCTTTATGTGGCACTCACGAGGGCAGCACTTGCTTGGGTTTCGATCTCGCGCTGGTACGGCACCGCCGCGAAAGCACGACGCTTGTACGGTACCGCCGTGACTGTGAGTAGAAGGGCTAGGGTACCCGCCAGTGTCGCGGATCGGAGCCTCATATTGCCGAATGTCTGTCTTTGGACGCAACTGTTTGAGGGTCGAGCCTCTGTAGCGGGCGAGGGAATGTAAAGGTGGGGAAAAAAGACGGGCGTGATGCTCGGATGGTCAACTCCAAAGTGGGCATATTAAGTAAGTTGGAACCCGCTGCCACCAAAAGGTTGCTAGAGCTCTAGGATTCCAGCCAACGACTGCGAGCTCTAGTTCTGGGGCGATCATCCTCTCTGTGCTCTGAGTTTTGCTTTCAGATGAATCGTGCTGGAGCCGAACAGGTGCCCAGTTCCCCTTCTGTACATCCCTCTTCTGAAAACTGCCACGGCCATGAGTTAGTTCCGGTGGGGTGTTCAGATTGTCGAAGTTGCATCAATGGCAGAGCGTCCCGCTCTCTTTGTTCCGTGAGAATCGTTGAAGTCGGCTGGGAGACATCGCCGCCTCTAGCAAGGTCTGCACCGCTATGTGTTGCTTGTGAAAGCCGATTTCCATGCTTGGGTGGAGGAGGTGCAAGTTCGGCCCTCATGGTTCCGAGGTTCTATGGCGAGCGGCATCAATGTCTGAAGTCGCCAATTATAGGCCGTTAATTGACGGTATTCGGGACGTCGAACGCCTGTTCGTCTCCGAAAAGTACTGATACCAGAGGATCAGAAGCATTTAGGAGGGGTTAGCTGGCAGTTGGACGCCGAGGATTCTACAGACGTGATTCCGACACATATCTGCGCCTCGTGGCTGGCCCGTCCACCTCGCCGTTGTTCGGTTCCAGCACGCATTCTACCAGACTGTGGAGGAACAAAAGGATTATTGTCGATCAAAGGGTGTTCTACTCTCATAGACATCGGGTCAACACAATTCATGGCGGTTGTCGCCTGCATACATCTGTTCTCGACCTGGCGGCCGAATTCAGAGGACCATGGTCGAGCTCCCGTCAACTTGCTATGGGCAACTTTGAGACTACCTTTCATCCGTAGCAGAGTAGTCGTCGTTCCTTTCAACTTATGTCTCGGCTTTCAAGTCCATCCCACACCAATAGTGCACCCCACAGGTCGCCCGCCGCTACCCCTCAAAGTTCAGTTACCACGAGGAGTAACAAGGTCGTGCGCTTTGGCGGTTCTACCTTTCGGGGCAACGGAATCATGTTCCTATTCAGCCATACGGTTTCCAGCCTGCTTACTTGTGCCAAGTCCGCTGTCCGCAATGGTCCACGTCCAAAGACGCCAGATAACGTCGGGCGGAGGCTTTTGTTACGTTCGAGACCGTGACTGTCTACAGTAAGCCCTAACTGAGGTAAGCATGAGGAAGCGAGCACAATGCGAAGAATGATATCGCCAACCTGTGTACCGACTTCCTCTCTTGACCTTCATTCATCCGTAGCATTTCTCATCCCTGGTCTGGCCGACCTGTGGGCATGAGCCTTCTGATACCGTCAAGAACTACAGTAGTGGCTTCCATCCGATTTCCCCCCCCCTCGTAACAGTGTGTCTAGCCAAGTGCCACACACTCACACCCAAAGTGCGACGGAGAATGGGCGTTCCAAACGAGCGATGTTTGACAACCGATGCCCGAGAGAAGGAGCCGCGCGGTAGTTGTCAGCAAGAGGACAGATGAAGCTAAGGAGGGCCTGACAACAGGAACTCGGCGCGGAGTACTAAACTTAGCATGAGCGTTGTGACCTTGGCCTTTCATACCCACGCGTGGGGGACGCGTATAATTGTGAAGCAAACCAAAGGATACTGATTTGAGACAAGCCTCAAGGTTCTGCGCGCTTCGGGTTCGATGGAACCGTTATATCAGGTGCTCCACTTGTAGCCGCACCCCCGCGGGTAACCGCCGAAGACCGAGCTGACCTTCCGCGATCTAGATACGCGCCTGGTTAGCTGGCCGAAGACAATTCCGACTGTTGTTCCGCAAACTGCGTTTAAGCTCAATTACGATACCATGCTATCTGTTAAGATTAAGAGTTATCAAGAGTTCGGCGCTAGTGACGCTGTTGCTCACTACCAGCTGCGTAGGTGATCACAACAAACCCCAACGACGGGGCCCAACAGATAGTGTGTCTCCCGCTGTCCTGGAGATGGAACCGTTGATACAATGCGCTCCACTCGTACCGTAGCCGCATCCTCGCGGGTGACCGCCGAAGACAGAGCAGCTGACCTTCCGTGAACTATTTTAGGTACGGGCCTGGTTAGCTGTTGTTCCACAAACCGCGTTGGAGCTCAGTGACGATGCCATGCTATCAAGAGTTCCGCGCTAGTGGCACTGTTGCTCTCATTACCAGCTGTGTGGCTGACCACAACAAACCCCATCAGTATACGAGGGGTCCCGACATATAAAAGGGCCACCGTGGAGTCACTTGGAAGACCACAACAGACACCCTTTGTTCCATTCAGCAGCCACACGATGCTCTTCACCAAGGTTGCAGCTCTCGCCCTCGCTATTGGCACCAGTGCCACCGTCATCGACGCTGGAGCTACCCACGACGGGTTGGAGAAGCGCGCGTTCGTCGGCAGTTCATGCAGCCCTCCTAACGGACTCCCCGGTGCGTAACAATAATATAGAACAAGTACTGACATTCCCCAGGGGTCTGCATCAGCACCACTGATTGCTCGGCCGGGGGCGGTTCCTACGTCGCTGGCAAGTGCCCTGGTACTCCCGACAACATCAGATGCTGCTCCAAGGCAAGCACCGAGAAGGGCCAGTATGGCCGGTGCAAGTGGGTCAACGGGTGGCTTGACTGCACAGCTGGAGCTCTCACCGGCAAATGCCCTGGTCCCACCAACTTCAAGTGGTGCGCCTTTTAGTCTATCAAGGAATGAAGTGCAAGACGAAGTGCAAGACGTGTTGTAGCAGCCTCAAAACCTCAAGGTCTGTAGTCTCGAGCCCGGGGAGGGTGCGCTCAGCTGTAGTGTTTTCTCTGCAGCGTTCAAGTCAAAACGACCGGCACTATGTACGGGCGCAGCAGTCTTGGGGCTTGGCCCAGATAAGGAGGAAGTAAATGCCGCTTACACGTGTCTGGTTGGCCGTCGCTTGTTTCCACGGAACCCAGCTTGGGGATGAGGTCCTTCTTCACGATCCGAGGAACGAGATTAGAAGGCAAGGCGTCACCAAAGGTAGTGGACAGGGCACTGCGGGTATAAAGCCATCGAAGCCGTGGAGTGAGAGACTCAGCATGCAAGGGAGAAGGTGATCCGCGTACCGGCTACGGGGTTTGGGTCGGGCCATAACCCAACGGCCCAGATAGACATAACAGTTCTCGATCGCTCAGCTCCGGGCTTTGCAACCTCATGTACTCGCGGTCATGAGCAAACAGTGCCACGCGTAAGTATGACAAGCGAACAAATGGCCCGGAGGACCCGGTGCGCGGAAGATGTAACCATGGCGGTCATCCATGCTCTAGTGGTGCCATATGGTTACGATGAGAGTGATTATTGGAAAATGGTAAGTGACGAGCATGCCAATACTGCGCCAGGAGTGAAGGGTTTGTTTGTTTATCGCAAAGGATAGCGTGTTGCAGCCCTACGTCTGCCAACAGCCAGATTCGCAGCGAGTTTGTCGTTAAAGAAGCCATTCATCGCGACAATCTTTCTTGTTTAGTCACTCACTGGTGTCCTCTTGTACCTCACATTAGACCTCGCTCGGCGCGTTTACCGCCCCTCCTTCTGGGAGCTCGCCTCACAAGGGTGCAGAACTCGAAGGGGTGTGTCGAACAGACGCGAACCCCGTACCTAGTTCCATCAATTGAAGACAACATCGGGCGTGTAGCTCAGTTGGTAGAGCGTGTCATTAGCACCTACATCTTGACAAGGTCTTTGGTTCGATTCCTAACTCGTCCAGTGTTCAGCGCTTGCGCTGTATCTTTTTTTTGCCGTGATGAGCTGGGCCTGGCAGAGAGGAGAGGAAGAGTGAGTGAGGTAAGACACCGAGGAGAGTGACGGTGCGGTGTGTGAATGTTATCAGTGTCTGTGATCGGCCCTTGTGTGCTCTCGCCGACTCGCTATCACATTGATCGTTTACACAGATCGCTGGCTGTCAGATCCCGATTGTGCGCATGATGTCGTGATGCGAGAGGGGCGGTGGGTGGGTGCATATTGAATCTGGTTCTAAAGGCCAACAAGGGACAAGTGGGCTCATCGACGGACCGATAGTGGTTCTGATTCTGGCGGCTTCTCAGAGTCCTCCTGTGCTCGTTGGTTGATGCGGGATGGAATGGTCTAGCGCGTCAGGAGTGGGGCTGGAGATCATGGCTGACGACCGCCGGAGAACCGTGCTGCTGCTGGCTGCATGGCCGCCCAGTCAGCTTGCCACGTTCATGTTCTGCCGCTGTGTGGGTTGCACGACAGAGTTCGGGTGATGTGAAAGATCTGGATATCTGGATGATATCACACACGTGCTAGCCGGCCAGTGGACACACTGATCGCGATCGCGAGCAACGACCGGCGAGGTACGAGCCTCCACGCATACATCTGCCATCTAGCGCGGACGGCCGCATGGCATGACCTCATTCCAGAGACTAGAGTACTGTCTGTAAGGGGCTTGGCCTGCTCCGCCCGAACGCGTCCCCAGGCCGCGTTGCCCAACGGCCAACCAGCGAGCCGGGCTGTCCGCCTGGGCTATCGAGCGGGGCGGCGTGGCGATGGAACGATGGAAAAAGAAAGAACGAAGTTTGAAAAAATTATTGGCCAACCAACCACGTTAGGCTCTGAATTCTGGGGTGGGACGTTGCTAGGCCGCTGGCTGCCACGGTGGAGGTTTTTGCTTCCGCTTCCCACTGCAGAGCTGGACCACGCCCCCTGATCTCACTGTCGATGCGTTGGTTTATATCTCGAGCCCCACCACCCATTCCTTTCTCCTCATCCCCCCCCCCTCCCACAAAACAAAACCAACAATGTCCAGCTACAAGGTCGCCGACATCTCCCTCGCCGCTTGGGGCCGCAAGGAGATCGAGCTCGCCGAGCGCGAGATGCCCGGTCTCATGTACCTCCGTGAGAAGTACGGCCCCTCGCAGCCCCTCAAGGGCGCTCGCATTGCTGTGAGTATCATCTCGTACAGACATCCCCGGCAGCGCTAACATCTCCTAGGGCTGTCTCCACATGACCATCCAGACTGCCGTCCTCATCGAGACCCTCACCGCTCTCGGTGCCCAGGTTTCGTGGTCGTCGTGCAACATCTTCTCGACCCAGGACCAGGCCGCCGCTGCCATTGCTGCCACCGGTGTGCCCGTCTACGCCTGGAAGGGCGAGACCGAGGAGGAGTACCTCTGGTGCATTGAGCAGACCCTCGCTGCCTTCCCCGACGGCAAGCCCCTCAACATGATCCTCGACGACGGAGGCGACCTCACCACCCTCGTCCACGAGAAGTACCCCCAGTACCTCGCCGAGATCAAGGGTGTCTCTGAGGAGACCACCACCGGTGTCCACCACCTCTACAAGATGCTCGCCGACGGCAAGCTCAAGATCCCCGCCATCAACGTCAACGACTCGGTCACCAAGTCCAAGTTCGACAACTACGTGAGTTCAGGGCAGGCCACCTACGTGGCGCCAACCTACAAATCGTACCAGCGCTAACACTTTCAGTACGGCTGCCGCGAGTCGCTCGTCGACGGCATCAAGCGTGCCACCGACGTTATGATCGCCGGTAAGGTCGCCGTTGTCGCCGGTTTCGGTGACGTCGGCAAGGGCTGCGCCGAGTCGCTCCGCACCTACGGTGCCCGCGTTATCGTTACCGAGATCGACCCCATCAACGCCCTCCAGGCTTCGATGTGCGGTTACGAGGTCACCACCATGGAGGAGGCCGCTCCCCGCGCCAACATCTTCGTCACCACCACCGGTAACCGTGACATCATCACTGGCGAGCACTTCTCGGTCATGCCCGAGGACGCCATTGTCTGCAACATCGGTCACTTCGACATTGAGATCGACGTCGCCTGGCTCAAGGCCAACGCCAAGCAGGCCGTCAACATCAAGCCCCAGGTCGACCGCTACACCATGGAGTCGGGCCGCCACATCATCCTCCTCGCCGAGGGCCGTCTCGTCAACCTTGGCTGCGCCACCGGCCACCCCTCGTTCGTCATGTCGTGCTCGTTCGCCAACCAGACCCTCGCCCAGATCGATCTTTGGACCAAGCCTAAGCGCGAGGTCTCTGTCTCGTTCTTGTCCAAGGTCGCCGATGAGGAAGTTGCCCGCGCGCACCTTGCCCAGCTCGGTGTCAAGCTCACCACCCTCACCAAGACCCAGTCCGACTACCTCGGCCTCCCCGTTGACGGCCCCTACAAGCCCGACCACTACCGTTACTAAGCTACTCGCCCTGGTGACGAGGTATAGCAGCGACAAGCCCCGGTTTCGACCCATTGTGATTCAATAAGCAACGATTCATGTAGATTCAACATGTACACCACACAGCATAAAATATCCGGCCTCAACGGCTCATACCACCCATGAATTATTGTGATCAGACAGTGAGAAGCTGAAGCAAAATGATCGATGCAAATCGTGGCGACGCCACGGACCCAGCAGGCCTTGCGCTCGGAAAGCTGCGCCTGTTGTTTACACGCGTAAGCCGCTGATTACAGCGTAAGCCGTTGGCATGGGCACAATCTGCATCAGCTCGCTCGTAGTTCTGGACCTGGTTTCGAAAGACCACTGCATGACGCCATGCTCCATGTTGCCTCGGTCCAGCTGTGAATGTTACGTAATCACAGCTGAACTGTGTATCGAGGGCGACTGACTTGCTCGCCAATCCGTCATGTATGCGACAGGTCTCTAGCCTCAATGCAGACGGAGGCTGCTTCTACAAAGTGGCGCGGTGGTATTCCTTCTGTGCTTCCAAGGTGACTCGTGTGGGCAAGAATGGAGTCCGGATCCCTGCTCGTGAGCCCGGATGCGGATCGGCAAACGGAACGAAGGACGTTGAGGACAGACATGGAGCTGTTGCATCCGCCAGAGCAGTGCTCAGTAGCCGGCTCGCTCACACGAGACCGAACGAGCTCTGCTAAATAGTTTTGCAGCACGATACTACTAGGGTCCACCGCTTCACCCCTCCTTGGAGAAGCAGGAACGGCACCGTAGGGGTGATAAATGGAAGCATTCGATTGCGTCGCCCGAACACTGATCTCTTGCTCACTTTGGCGTAGTGCTGAGTAGAGCACTACAACCACACAGTTGTGCGTGCTTCCTCTGCCTGGCTGAGGAGACTTCGGTGCAGTATGGACCGCGGCAGATTCTCTTTCTCAAAGTTGCTTTTTGGTTTGTTACTCACTTTGCACAACCAACAACACTCCCAATCCCTCATGCCAGCCACAACTTCTTCCACTCCTGTCGACCAGAGTAGGTTGTCTCGACACTGGAAGCAAAGCGGGTACTGATGAGTGTAGGGGCAAAGAGCTTCTTGTCGCAGTACACGCCCCATAACGCTCGTACGTATCATGTTCGTCTGATCATGGCTGCGGCCGCCACTGCGACTTGAATGCGTGTGCCAACTCTCCAGCCATTACTCGCGGCATCGCGTCAATGTCGAGCTACGAACAACGGTTCCAGACACTGGGCGGCCTCCCCGCCGAGAACTCCGACCTCGACGATCGAGACCCCGACGCCACTTGCCAGGTGGACGAGCTGAGTTCGTGTCCGACAGTAGCGTCGAAGCTGACAAAAGACCGCTTCAAACGAGGCAATGATTGTATTTCTGCGCGTTTCGTCTGGCCAGGAACAGTCCATTGCCGAGATTGTCGGCAAGGCACCTGTTGCTCGCCGCTCTTCCATCTCCCGCCGAACAGAGGTGTCGTTTGTTGGTGCTCCCCGTGCCACGCATCGCCGAGTACCTGACGAACGCGGCCCCCTGCGAGAATGGGCACCCCGCGATTTGTGTCGATTGCCTATCGGGTGAGTCTGAATCATTGTGGAGGGGGACTGACGTCGTAGCCGCCGGAGAGTGTCTTTGGGGGGTTCTGATTTATTTGAGCCCTCCCTTTTCTCCTTTGACGGCCAGCCGTTTGTATATGTCCTGGGGGGTCTTGTAACCAATGATGTATGACGAGGAACTCAATCCGTATCCGGCGTGGCCAGCACCAAGGCCGCGTCCACCGACTACCAACCTCACCAACGTTCTCAACTCGTTATTCAAACGACACCACCAGCAACACTCACTGCCGCCTGTGCGAGTGTACTTGCGAATCGACCGGCCCCCTCCATACCCCTCACCCCACTCCGTCCACCTACCATGGTGGCCGTCCACGACGGCGGCCACGGCTCGTTTGCCGTCGACGAGGACACGGACGTTGCGCTTCTTGTGAGTGTGCGCATGTAGCGTTGCTGATAGTTTCAGGACCAGCACCTGCTCAAGACCAACACATTGACAAAACGAATGACTAGTGAGTTAGCTTCCCCCGCATTTCAACTGACAGCAGCCATCCTGACCAAGCTCGACTCGCGATTGTCGCGTCTCGACAAGACGATCGCGCCGCTGGGTATCCGCGACATGTCCCGGATGCAGGCGAACATTGACGCTGCACTCGAGCACCTCGTGCCGGGGAGCGTGCCCTCTGTATCTGTGTCGCAGCTCCAGGAGCCGACGCGGCAGGGGTCGTACGCATCAGTGTCGAACGGGCACGGCAGCGGCAGCGTGGGACACGGAACTATCGCGAGCCAACACGACACTGGTGGTCTTGGTATATCGGGGACAGGCGGCACACCGCCGCTGGGCTCTACGCCTGCGCGTCCAAAGGAGGCCCCCGTCGTCTCGGTTCTCGAACGCGGGCGCGCGGTGCCCGGCCGCGACACACTGCCTCGCTGGACCGAGAACCCCACGGGGCGCAACTCGCACATGTCCATGGCGCGCACGCCGTCAAACCCTATCCAGCGCTCCCCCGCTGCTGCCGACTCGCCGCAGAGCCAGATGTCCCAGCCGACAATGCCGTCGCCCCTTCCTGTGCCGTCCGGCTCGGAGCGCGCGATCCTGTCCCGCGGCATCGACCCAATGTCGGTCGGCGAGTACTACGGTGCCATGCAGGCGGTGGTCCAGGATATTGAGCAGATGAACCGTGGGATTGCAGAGGGCCGCGGCGGGTCGCGTGAGGCGGGCGTCGCCGAGCTGGTGAGTAGGAGCCTGCACGCGTATGCTGACCGCAGTCGTCCCTGCTCGACACCTCGCTCGGACAGGCAGTTGACCTTCTCCTCAAGACTGTGCGCGATACGCTCCCTCGGCCATTCGACCCGGGACAGTACGCGTCCGCGACCCCCACCGTGTCCATCTATTACCCGCCGCACGCGCAGCTGCGGCCACTGGCCGCCCCGCTCGCCGATCTCGCGTACCCCGAGACCCCGACACCGCGGGCTTCGCAGTCTATCACTCCAAAGGTCGACTCGTGTATCACGGAGATTGCGCAGGTGCGCGGTGAGTGGCTGCGCAAGAGCTTCCAGCAGCTCGCTACGCGCGTCGAGGAGGCAGACGCGTCGCACTACGAGGGCCGCGGCGGGGAGAAGGTGCGCCTGACGATGAAGATGTGGGACACGTTCTTGACCGTCGCGGAAGTGGAGGCTAACTTGGCAAACTCGTTAATGCCTGGCCAAGCAGGCCAGCAGATCGCCACCAAAACGCTCGTGCACCCGCTCGGCGTGCTCTCCGCGACGATGAACCACGTTCTAGCGGCCATCAAGCGCAACCTCTCTGCGCAGACCATGACGATGCTCGACCTGTACGCGTCGCTGTTGACGTTCCAGCCGCGGTACGAGGGCGCGGTGCAGGGCTTCCTCCCTGACGCCAACGACCTGCAGAGCGCGCTGTCGGGCGCGCTGAACGCCCTCCGCGGTATGGCACTACGGTCGTTCCCCGAGCGTCTTGTCGATATCCGCGTGCCGCCCCGTGGCGCCGCTTCGTCCGCCGCTGTGGCGGACACCACGTTCAACACGCTCACGTACCTCGAGGGTCTCCCATCGTTTGGCAACCTCGTCGACACGCTCCTGCGCAGCTCGGGCCACGTCGAGCGCGCGTGGCTCATGGGCGCGAGCGCGCCGCCGTCCACTGCCAAGTCGGCGGCGACCGAGGGCGGCCTCGTCAACCTGTACGCGGCCGACGTGCTCGGCTCCCTCCTGCAGTCGCTCGAGATGCAGTCCAAGACGATGCGCCGTCCCATTGGCGCAACGTTCCGCCTCAACAACGGTAGGCTGCCGGAAATCGCACATTACTGACGCTAGTCTCGCACATTCGCAACACGATCACGTCGTTCCAGGAGGACATTATCGGCCCCGGCGCCGAGGACATGCTGAACCAGCACTTTCGCGAGGCCAAGCTCGCGTACATTGCCGAGTGGAAGACGCTCACGCAGACGCTCATGCACACGGCGCAGTCGCGCTTCAACGTGCCGGGCACCAGCCACGACAAGCAGACGACAAAGGAGGCGAGCGCCGCGTTCATGGACCGCCTCGCAGAGCTCGAGCAGACGTGCCGCCAGTACCCCCTCAACCGCCAGGACCCCGAGCTGCGCGACCGCGTCGGCCGCGAGGTCGAGGAGACGGTCAAGATTGCGTACCACGCCTTTTGGACGCGCGCCCACAACAAGGGGCACGACAAGTGTGAGTCTGCTGCCATTCCCAAACAGAACAGCAGCTAACAGCAGACCTCCGCGGCACGCCCGACGACATTTCGCGCCGCGTCGCCGCCGTGTTCCGGTAACCCTCCAAACTATCTAAACCCATCCACGACTTTGCGCGTTCTGGCAACGCTTGTAGTATCTCATAATCTTGTCGCTATCGGGTATGCATTATCGTACTCTTACACGTACACTGCTGCTACGGCTACGGCTACTGCTGCTACACGGGGGACTAGGCGGCGCGGCCCGCTGTGGGGTCCTTGTAGACCTTGAGCGCCTGGAGCTCGCCGACGATGCGGTCGTGGCGGTCGCCCGTGTCGAGGCGCTTGGCGGGCGGCGGGCGCGCGGGGAGGCTCGCGTCCTCGTCGTCCGAGGGGTTGTACATGCCGCGCATGCCAGAGTCGAGGCCCTCGGTGCCGTCCGTGCGCGCCGTCTCGATGCGCAGGCCCTCCTCGTTGGCGAGATGGAGCAGGCAGATGAAGCAGAAACTTGTCGAGATCTCGGTCATTTTCTCCTTTGGGTATGTCTCGCGGAGCGAGTGGATGACCGAGTCGAACACCTTGACTTCGTCTTTCGGCGTCGTGGGCTCGGGCGGCATGTCAACGTCCATGTCCTCCGGCTGCGGTGCGTCGGCGACAAGTCCCCGTAGGTCGGTCCAGATATCGTCCTTGAGGCGTTTGACGTCGACGCGCTTTGCCCTCTTGGCGTACCGCACGTTCTCGGGGCGCGCACGGCGCAGCTCCTCGCCTTGGGTAGACTGCCACAGGTCGTCGGCGTCGTCGGGCGCAGCTAGGTGGTCGTCGACAAACGCGTCGTCGTCCACGTCGCCAGAGTAGTCGCCGTCGTCGTGGAAGAACTGCGACTCGAACGGGATGGGCGCGCCGCCGTCGTCCATGTCGCCGACGTCGCCGTCAGCGCGCTCCGCTGCAGCTGCCGCCCAGAAGTTTTCGTCAATCTCGCCGTTGGCGTTCTCGGCCATTGACGCGCTGCGGCGCATGCGCAACTGAGAGTTAGATGGAGCGTGGAGGGAGAACTCACAGCAAACTTGGGCTTGAGGAAAAGACGTAGCAGCTGCCGGCTGCTAAAGTGCATGTCGTCGGGGAGGAGGTACTCGTCGCGCCTGGCGGCCGCGACGCTCTTGGCGCCGCCACGCTTGGTGCTGGGCAGCTGCGTTCCGACCTTGGTGCCCGGAGCAAACAGGTCCTTGGAAGACGGGCCGGCGCTGTTAAAGTCGATGCTAAAGGCGGCCTTGGGCGCCTTTTTCTCGCGCGTCGTCGCAACAGTTGCGTCTAGAGTCAGCTACGTACAAGTCACAAACCCACCCTTGCGGGAAATCTTCTTCAGCTTCCAGTGCTCGGCACCCGCCCACGCCTTGCCAAAGCCAGCGTCAAAGAACTTGAACATGCTGTCGGGGTCCTCTGCGCCACCGAAGGCGAGCGTGAGGCCGTGGCCCTGAGCGTGGCGGGGGTCGAACGCGCCGTAGCCAAACGCGCCGGGGGCGGAGGCGCCCTCAGCGGTGACGCCGCCGTCAAATTCGTTGTCGCTCGCAATGCTCATGTCGTCGTCAAATGCACCAGACGGGCCGCCCACGTCATAGTCCTCGTCGCCGAAAAAGTCTTGCGTCTCGCCGCTCTCGTGCGGGACCCGCGCCTCGGGCTCGGGGTCGTCGTTGAACGACGACAGACCAGTGATGGCAGCGAGATCGGGAAGGTCCGTGTCGGTGCTAAAGTGGAACGCGCCGAGCGTATCCGAGATGGTCAGGCCGGCACAGTCTATGGGAATGACGTCGCGCAGGCGGGAGATATCGACCTGGTCGTCTTCGAGCTCGTCCTCTTCTTCGTCCTCGACGACAGCGTCGCCGGCGTCAAAGACGACGCGGCCGGTACCGTCAATACCAAGATGGTTCATGAGCAGACCAGTCGCGCCGCCCTCGTCAAAGTCTGCACTCGTCTTCTTGAACAGCGGGTCGACAGTGAACTCGAGGTCAAACTTCTTGACCTGCAGAGGGGCGAATGACTTGGCAAGTGTTGCCTCGGAGCGGTGCGCCTGAGGTCAGCTACTGGGCGCTACCAAAGCTCACCTTGCGGGTGACCTTGGGCTCGCCGTTCTCGTCCTCGTCGCCATCCTCGCCGTCGTTGTCGCCGCCGGACCCGCCGGCAAGACCACTGAGGAGCTTGCCGGTCTCGGTGGCGACAGAGTCAACACGCGAGGTCCAGATCTTGACACAGCCGTCGAGGGTGCACGACGCCTTCTGAAAGTTGATACTCTGGTCGTCGGGGCCGTTGCGGAGGAGCGTGAGGTCGTGGAAGTAGTCGATGAGGGCAAAGTTCCAGGTGTTTGTCGCGGTGATTTTCTAGTGGGATCAGCGATGCCTGCTGCGCTGGCACTCACATTATCGGTGGCGAGCTTCATCCATTCCTCAAAGTTGGTGTTCATCACCTCCATGCTGACCTGTGGTGCGGGGGTGATGGCGGAGAGGCGCTTGGCGCGGCGCTCCTTCTGGACGGCGAGGGCGGACGACTTGCGCATGACGGGAGATGAGGTTGAACGGTTTTCCTTGTCGACAAGAGCAATGTCAGCAAAATGCGCGCTGCGGCGACGAGCAGCACGCTCTGCCGCATCGTCATTGATGAGCTGATTGGCACGGGTGGAGTTCTTTAGCGGCGTGCTGGCGGTGAGGCTGCGCTCAAGCGGGCGGGGCGGCCCCTCGCGGTCGGACGCGGGGCTGACGATTGTGGCCTTCTTTGTCGGCATGGGGACGCGTCGCCGTAGAGGCGTAGAGGGAGATGCGGACATGGAGATGGATGGGAGAGTCGAGTCAGTGATAGCGTAGGATGAAGGGGGCGTGTTTGTTGTTGTTTACGAGCTAGCGCGGATCGATCAGTCTGGAGGCGGACGTGAGTGACTTTGTTTCCGTTTGGACGTGTATGTTATGTAAGCACTGCACACGTGGGATTGGGTCCGTCGCCGAGGGCCCCGTGTTCCGATTCAAGGCCGGGTTTCATGTTCCACTCTTTTGTCATCACCACTCACGCCGAGGCCACCGTTCGACACCGCCGTGGCCCGTCGACAGATCTCCCGCCCCCCTCCGTACACCAAGTCTATCCCCGAGGGCTAGCCTGAGGGGTCCCGAATCGGCCTCTATCGCACTGCCAACACCCGACCAGCCACACTCCCACGTCCCGGAGGCGGCGCGATGGTCCACCTCAGCGACGCCGCGCAGCGCTTTGTGCGGCGGCTCCCGGTCGTCTGTAAGTCACTGGTAATTCCTTCACAGCTGACCGCAGTTGTCGGGGGCCTCATTGTCGTGTCGTGGCTCCTCTTCATCATCTTTGTCTCCGTCAAGCAGGTGCTCCTCACTCGGCACGAGACCTGGCGGTCCGTGATGCAGTGAGTTTCCGAGGTTGATCCCACTGACCACAGAATTGTCGTATTCACAGCGCTCGCCCTGTTGAGCCTGCTGTCGTACACCGCCGCCGTGTCGCTGCACCCGATCCGGCCGGACCAGACGTTTGCGCCAGAGGACGCACGGCCGCTGCTGCCCGACGAGGTGCGCCCGCCGCCATCGCCAGGCCGCTCGCGCCCGCCGAGTCGCTCCGGCAACCGGTCTCCCCGCCCTCATGTGCTCGATGACGACGACATTCCCCTGCGTGTCCTGCGCAACTCGCGCGCCCAGGCCCGCGTGCTCACGAACCGTGAGCGCGACGCCAGCCCAGCCCGCCACCTGGACGACGACATGCTCGACGTTCGCGAGGACCAGGCGCTGCTGGACAAGAGCGAGGGGCCCGAGTCTGAGATGCACGCTGCGTCGCCCACCACCGTCCTCATGGCCAAGGGCGCCACTGGCGGACCGCGCTGGTGCCGCAAGTGCGATGGCTGGAAGCCGGACCGTTGCCACCATTGCCGCTCGTGCATGCAGTGTGTGCTGAAGAGTGCGTGTCCGAAAGCTGCACCAGAACTGCGGCTGTGTATCCGAAAGCTGCACCAGTGCCTGTGCTGACATTGCAGTGGATCACCACTGTCCCTGGCTCGACAACTGCGTCGGCTACCACAACTGTGAGTGCAAAAGGGACCCTCCACTGACAACAGACAAACCGTTTATTCTCTTCCTGACGTACGCGACGCTGCTCTGCGCCTTTGCACTGTGGCAGGTGGGCTTTGAGGTGTACCATTTCTTCAAGAACCCGTTGGAGTTTGAGCCAAACGCATCCGAGAGTGACTTTGAAGAGGTAAGTATTGCGATGCCAGCACCGCCTCCCGCGTTTCCGCTAACTCTCCGCAGTTCCGCTTTGCCCTGACTCCGGTGATCTGGATGGTCCTCTCCATCCTCGCGTTCGTCTTTGGCCTCGGTGTTGGCGGCATGGCCGGATACCACTGGTATCTGTTACTGTGAGCTAGGGTACGGTTCGAGCTGACAGCAGGAACAACCGCACGACCCTCGAGGACATGAACCGCAGCGTGCCGACTGCGCTGCTCGACCCCGCGACGCGGGCGGTGCTGGAGGACCTCGGCGCGCGAGGCACTCGGCGGAGACTGCCTGGCGCCTGGCGGCCAGACCACATCCTCACGCGCCCCGAACGCACGCGGCTGCGCTCCGAAGCGCGCGAGATCAACGTGTACGACGTCGGCTGGCAGCGCAACCTGCGCATGGTCATGTGCGGCGACGGCGCGCCGCCCGCGCACAGCGTGCGCGAGCTGCTCGGCGAGGTGCGCGGCGCACTGTGGCCTCTGACGCGGCCCAAGATGCGGTGAGTTTACTAAATGGAGACAACTGACACGGCAGGCAGTATGGTGCGGGCCACTTTTTCGAGCACGACCCCGCGGCGGTCACCCAGCTCAAGGCGCTCACGTCCGAGATGCGCCTCGGGCTCGATCTCGGCATACCCGCCGACCAGTACGTGCAGCGGCACGACCTCGGCGAGTGGACTATCGGGCAGAGCGACAGCGAGAGCGACGACGAGTAGAGATGAGGCGTAGATCTATAGAGCTGTGTGTACTTTAGAGGACGATGGACCTGTGCGTGATATGGCAGTACGGGGAGACGCTGTGCATGTGCATGGTACAAGCTGTGTGCTGACATGTGGGTTTGTTGTTGGCGGTTGCGGTTTCTTCTTCACTTTTAGTTGTTGCGGACTCTTGTTACTTTGTCTTTTTCGCCTTGCCCTTGCCCTTGGCGCCCGCCGCCTCCCTGCTGGCCTTGCGGGCCCTCGCGGCGGCGAGCGACCCAAACTCGCCCTTGGCCCACAGGAGCATGGTGGCGGCGCCGGGTCCCGCGAGCGCGGTGGCGATGAGGAAGAGGAGCGTGTGGAAGACGAGCTGGCCTGCGCCCCCGCGCGTGCGGCGGCGGAGCGCAAAGATGACGTGACCCGCAGTGGCGATGAGCTTTGCGGCAAAGTCGAGCACAAACAGGCGGTGCGTCGCGGTGGCGAGCACGGCGTCGCCCGCCTTCCAGTCGGCCTTCCAGTCGTCGGTGCCAAAGCCGACGGGGCACGGGAAGGGGAGCAGGTCGGCGAGCGAGAGGTCGTCCTCGCTGATGGCGGTGACGAGGTAGAACTGCGAGTAGACGGACGTCGCGATGCCGAGGGCGGCGATGAGCACGATGCCGCGGGTCGGCGCGACGGCGGAGAAGCTCCGGCGGAGCAGGGGCGGCACGGCAATGTTGACAATGAGCATGTACGCGGGCCAGAGCTGCCAGATGCTCGCGGCGTCGTAGGCCTCGTCGGCGGTGGCGGCGAGGAGGTACGCCGTGGGGAGAACTAGAGTAAAGGCCGAGATGAGCGTCGTGTACAGGAACGACGAGCGGGGGACGTTGGCGTCGTGCTGGAGCGTGTGCTTGTGCTTTTCGCGCGGGTTGCGCTCCTCGCGCGGGATAAACACCTCGTCGCCGAGGTCGGGCTTGTGGTGCTGGTGCCGCCAGCGGGCCGGCGTCGACCACGCGACGAGCGCATAGTAGGCCGGCAGCACAAAGCCAGAGTACGCGACCTGCCCGACGAGCAGGAACCAGGTCGCGAGCTGCGCCTGGCCGAGATGCATGCCGAAGCCCTCGGCCGCGCCGGCCGCCTTTGTGCTCGCGGACCGCCGCGAGCTCGGCCGGAAGCTCTCGTACACGGCCACGAGCGCGGCCGTCACCGAGTACCACAGCGAGTACTGCACGAGCGCCGCGCCGCCCGGCGTCGACATGGCGGACAGCAGGATCGTGTTGTACTTGCACAGCAGCGCGTTGGCGGCGGGCGCCAGCGCGGCGTACGTCGTCGCGAGCGGCTGCGCGAGGCACGCGGGTGCGCTCAGCAGCGGGAGGCTAAAGGCCGGCGCAAATACCACTGCCAGTTAGTGTGCATCAACAGCGGGCTGCTCACTGTAGCCCCAGATCACGCTGTGCAGCGCGACGCCGAGGGAGAACACGGCGAGGTAGTTTGCTCGAGGCATCGGTGTGGGTTGTCGTCGTTGGATGTAGTAGGGGAGGGAGGTAAGAAGGTGGGGTGTGGGTATGGGGGAATGACGTTATATAAACATGGACATCAGTGGTTGCGGGGGCTGGCGTCGGCTCCACTCCGAAACTGGGAATGAACCCGCCGCGGCACCTACCATGGCCTATCAGAGATCGATGAATGCATCCAGTGGCCACGAGACTGGCACGACACGCGACAATGGTGCGTACTCTCAACCAGCTACGTGAGCAGAGGAACGGAGAGCCGGCGGGAGGCGTCGACACCTGCTCTGATAGGCGAGTTTCCATCATTCCGCCTCCGCCTCTGACGGCAAGTATCGATGGAAGAGGCAATGCAACCTTGTACAGAGCAGGACAGGAGGCTGCACATGACATGCTGTAGACGCCGAGATACCTGATCGGCGCGCCACAGCGCCACAGGCGGCAGTCTGTGGGGGTTGGGCCCCGGTGCGCCTCTGCCCCACAGAGTGCAGTGGTCTGACATCCTGCATACTGCCCTGCATCCTCCACTGTAGGGACAGCGTGTATCCGATCCGGAAACACGGCCTCATCACTGCTCGCTTGCAGAGCCGGCTGGGTCTGGTGGGGGCCAAGGGTGGGGGCAGGACCAACGCGTATTGGCGGAGACTGGCCAAGAACGAGGGCTGGAGGGTCGAGGGTCAGGCCAATGCCACGAGGGAGCATGAGAGGCAATATGCAGGATATGCAGCGTGCATGAGAGATACGCTAGATGTGCAGGCATGATGCAGGAGCGCAGGAAGCCCGTCGAGTCGGCCCCCTTGTTGGTATCGGCCTTCTACAGCGGACCGGAGGCTTGAGTGAGCGAGACAGCACAGATTTCACGCTAGAGACGGGCGCTAGCTCGGGGCTTGGGCATATTTCAGCAGCTTGAAGAAAACACTTTCCCGTTGTTCTTGTCTGTAAAAGATAACCGTCCACGGCACCTGAAGGCAAGGAGTTGGACGGGGGAGTAAAAGACGAAGCCTCGTATGGGGCTCGAACCCATGACATTTTGATATCTTAGTAGTAAGAGTCAAACTATCTACCGACTGATATAACGAGGCTTGTTAAAAGTTGGAAGGTTGGCTTGGGACGGCGAGTTTGGATGAGCATAGCCTGCAAGAGTGACGCGCCCTCTGATCCTTCTGATCCCTCTTTGAAATGATCCGCGACGGATTTGATGGGTTGGTGGGGATGTGAGAGGAGGGAAAGATGTGCGGCCAAGGTTGACAAGGGTTGGGGGAATCTGTGTATTGGGGAGGGGTGCCTGGCCTCGCCGGCCTGGGCCACCTGGCAGTGGGCGGAAGTGGGGGAGCCAGTGACGTCACAGAGGAGGATCACTTCAGCAGCAGCGACACTGCCACGGCCCGAGTGAGTTGTTCTTCGGTTTCTGCTTCTGATGCATAATAAAAAAAGAACAACAAAACGACAACTTGTACCCAGAAGAACTTGGGACTGACTGATTCTAGCACACGATGCAATGCATTGCGCAGCAGACACAGTACGCATATGCACAGCACCATCCGCACCCCCACAGCTGCTGCAAAAGGACAAAAAAACAAAAACGCGAGAGCAAGAGCAAGAGGACACAATTCAAACCAGGAGCACAAAAAAAGAGGGTTTACACCAAAGAGTCAATGACGACGACTTGACCCACCCACCCGCGGACTGCTATTCGCCCTCGTCACCATCCATATCCGCGTCGTCACTATTCCTTTATCTCTCCTCTCTCCTCTTCTCACCTCCTTCTCTCTACAGTCTTTCCACAAACACCCCGCTCACACCTACCACTCACCCCACACCCACACCCGGTAAGTAACACTTGCCATATACATCCACTACGCCCCTCTCAGACCAGCGCCCCGTGCACCCACCCACCCACACACACACCGACCATGGCCCGTTCCCATCATCCATAATCATAATCCCCGCGCCCGCCCGCCCGTAGACGTCCAACGCCGAGTCTCAGCACCCTCGCTGCTAATGTCATAGCGCGCGTCTTCACCCCCCTTGCATCTCACACCCCTCTGCTCCGAGTATATATGCACACGCTGACACCTCCTCTTCCCTACATCCCTCATCCCGCATCCCACGCTCGACCCTCCTTATCACCACCAACCCCCGATGCTCATTACCGACGCGCTCGCTCGCCATGGTCTCCGGATACTCGGGTGACCGCCTCCACGCACCCCCGGTCCGTCGCGCACGTTCAACGTCATTTCTCCCCATGCAACCCCTTCCCAATTGCTCATCCCCTCCCGCATGCCTCACCGCCGTCTTCATGGACTCGCCGCCGTCGTCCGTCTTCTCCTCGTCCCCGCTGTCTACCACCGCGTCGTGCACGTCCCCGTACGCGTCGCCGCCTGCTACCCCCGCCCGTCGTTTTCGTCTATCGCGTTCAGCCTCATATCCCAACCTAGCGGGTCACTTCTTCAGCATGGACTCGATGCACCCCGACCCCGAGCCCCAGGCGCCTCTCTGCCTCGAGGAGATTCGTGAGCAGGTCGCACGCCTCGAGGCTAGCCACCGCGCCCGGGGTCTCCCCCTATCTGGGCGTATCATCCACGTCTTCCACCACCTCCCGGTTGAGATTATCTGCCTTTCGTCCACACCACCGAGCCAGTTCAACAATCTCTCCTCGCCTATAACCCCAGAGTTCAAGCCCGAGGACTCGACTGCGCTGGAGAGTGTCGACGCAAAGTGGAAGATCCACGCCAGGCGCGGCCACACTGCCATGGTATCGGGTATCCGCAGCCTGTCCGACACCCATGAGCAGATCGTCGTCGCCTGGACCGGCGATGTGCTGCTCCAGCAGCCCTCGGCCTCGGCCGCCACGACCCCGAAACTCTCCAAGAAGAACGAGCAAAAGATGCTCCTCGAGGACACAATTGAGCTTCACCCCCAGGCCGTCGACGAGACCCCCCTGCTGGTATACAACGGCGAGTTTGACAACGAGGAGCAACAGGAGATCGAGTCGGAGCTCCGCCGTTTCAGCGACCTCCAGTTTCAGAACGACGGCAGCGGCCGTCTCGAGTACATTCCCGTGTTCCTGCCCAAGGACGTCTCCAAGGGCCACTACGAGGGCTACTGCAAGACGAGTGAGTTGTACAAAGTCGCTCTAACTGACCACAGCCCTCTGGCCGCTGTTCCACTACCTATTGTGGCTCGACTCGACCGCCACTGTGCCGTCGCCGGACCCCTCGTGGGCCGCGTACAAGGCTGCCAACGAGATCTTTGCGCAACGCGTCGCGCAGGTGTACCGCCCCGGTGACCTTATCATCGTGCACGACTACCACCTGCTCCTTACGCCCAAGCTTATTCGCGAGGCCCTCGGACAGGGGCCACTCCAGCCGAGCCACACGGGTATTGCACCGACCGCCGCACTGGTCTCCTCGCCCGACATGGGATCCAAGACCAATGCCGAGTGGGAGACCGGGAGCACGACCTCTATTAATGAGCGCGCCAGGGGAGCCAGTCTTCTCAGCGCCGCGCTCGGGGACCACCTCAACGGCAACGAACACCCGCACGCCGGCGACCTCATGATCGGCCTCTTTGTGCACACACCGTGGCCCTCGTCGGAGATCTTCCGCTGCCTCCCGCAGCGCAAGGACATTCTCGAGGGCATGCTCGGTGCCAACCTCGTCCTCTTCCAGACCTACTCGTACTCGCGCCACTTTGTGTCGAGCTGCATCCGCGTGTGCGGCTTCGAGTCGACCACCACGGGCGTTGACGTCAATGGTCAGAACATTGTCGTGTCGTACTGCCCCATTGGCATTGACATTGAGCGCGTCGCCCATGACCGCGACCAGCTCAATATCCGACCAAAGATTGACGCGCTGCGCACCCTCTACCACGACAAGAAGATTATTGTCGGTCGGGAGAAGCTCGACGCCCCCAAGGGCGTGTACAACAAGCTCCAGGCGTTTGAAAAGTTCCTCCAGGTGTACCCCGAGTGGCGCGGCAAGGTCGTGCTCATCCAGGTCACCACGCCTGCATTGTCCGAGTCGCCAACTCTTGAGCGCGAAGTCGCCGAGCTCGTCTCCCAGATCAACAGCACCTACGGCAGCCTCGACTTTACCCCGGTCCACCACTAGTGAGTACCTTGCTGCTTCCCAGCTTACACCAGCCACCAAGCGATCGAGCGCGAAGAGTACTTTGCCCTGCTGTCTGTTGCGGACCTTGCTCTGATCACGTCTCTACGCGACGGCATGAACACCATGTCGATGGAGTTTATCGTCTGCCAGGAAAAGACCAACAAGTCGCCTCTGGTCTTGTCCGAGTTTATGGGCACGTCGTCGTCGTTTACTGCCGCGCTCGAGATCAACCCGCACGACCTACTCGGTGTCGCAGAGGCGATCAACATTGGCCTGTCCATGTCCGACGAGGAGAAGGCTGAGCGCCACGCGTCCATGTTCAAGAGCATCGTCGGCCACACATCGCACACCTGGGCTGCAACAATGGTCAAGCTGCTGCTTGAGAATGTCGGCAACGAGCACACTGCGCACCAGACACCCGTCCTCGACCAGGTCGACATGGACCAAATGTACAAAAAGGCAAAGAAGCGCCTGCTGCTGTTCGACTATGACGGCACGCTCACTCCGATCGTCAAGGTCCCGTCGCAGGCCATCCCCACTGCCCGCACGCGTGCGACCATTGCCGCGCTCGCCGCCGACCCCAACAATGTCGTGTACCTCATCTCGGGCCGCGACGGCGACTTCCTCGAGGAGCACTGGGGCATGGTCCCGCGCCTTGGCATGTCGGCCGAACACGGCTGCTTTGTCAAGACTCCCGAGGACGGCGAGTGGAGCAACATGACCGAGGCGCTCGATATGAGCTGGATGAGCGAGGTCGAGGACATTTTCCGCTATTACACTGAGCGCACGACTGGCTCGATGATCGAGCTCAAGAAGGCGTCCATCACATGGCACTACCGTAACGCAGACCCCGACTTTGGCGAGTTCCAGTGCAAGCAGGCGCTCGACCTGCTCGAGAGCTCGCTGGCGCCGAGGAGGCCGATCGAGGTGCTGGTCGGCAAGAAGAACCTCGAGGTCCGCCCGTTGGCTGTCAACAAGGGCGAGATTGTGCGGAGACTCGTGTACGAGAACCCCGACGCCGAGTTTGTCATGTGCGCCGGCGACGACAAGACGGACGAGGACATGTTCCGCGCCCTGCGCACAATCTTCCCGCCAGGCGGCCCGCGCGAGGACGAGCCCGTCACGATGAAGCCGCCCGTGGGCGTGACGTCGGTGCTCGAGCCCGAGGAAGTCGAGCTCCTCCCCGAGGTCGAGATCAAGATCCGTCCCGAGGGCGTCTTCTCGACCACTGTCGGACCCGCGGCCAAGAAGACACTTGCTGGCTGGCACGTCACGTGCCCCGACGAGGTCGTCGACGCGCTCGAGACCTTGCTCAAGTAGCCGTCTCCAGTATCAGTATAAAACTGTAGGGATAATCCGGATGTATGTGAGTATGGTACATTTTCTAGTATAACTATTGTGGTGTATCGGTTTGGAGATTTGCTTGAAATCTAGTGTGTGATTTAGTCGCCGCGGGCACGCTTGGCGTCGGCGTCGGGCGCCGAGTCGGCGTCAGTCTGCTGGGCGCCGCCGCCGCCAAAGAGGAAGCCCTCACGGACGGCGCGCTGGACAATCTCGCGCAGGCGCTCGTCGGGGTCGACGCCGTCGCGCTCGGCCTGCTCCATGATCGCGCGTGCGTCCTGCAGGAGGCCGCTCGTCTGCTCCTCCGCGTACGTGTCCATGGCCATCTGCGAGACGTCGGCGCTCATCGACGCGTCGCCGTCCTCGTCGCCCGCCTCGCCGGTCAGGCCGCGCAGGTACGCGGCGACCTCGGGGTGCTCGTCCGCGACCGTCTGTGCCGCCTGTCGTCAGAGCAATTCAAAGGGAGGGGGGGGCATCCTGCATCCCACATCCCACACAAAAGGAGCCGCTCAGCGCACTCGTCACTCACACTCAACCCCTCGTCGTTGCGGTGGGTGGCGTCCGCGCCGTGCTCGACGAGCCACTGGGCGGCGGCGAGGCTCTCGCAGGTGAACAGTGGCGTGTCGCCGTCCTCGTCGGCGAGGTTGACGTCGCCGCCAACAGAGACGAGGTACTCGAGGAGCTCGAGGTGAGCGTACGACGCCGCGGCGTGCATCGGTGTGTACGAGTTGTCGTCGCGGTCGTTGGCGGTCGCGCCGGCGGCGATGAGAGCCTGTGGGTTAGAACGAGTGTGGGGGTGGTCGGGAGCGGCGGCGGCGGCGGCTGGGCAAGCTGGTGTTCAGGCGGCACTGGGCTGGAGGCACGCAAGATATACCAGCCTAGTGACCAGACTCGCAGGCATCGCTCGCTTCTAGGTGATGCAGCCCCGAGCCTGTCCGCGCAATAAGCAGCTCCAGATGACCGATGCCATCCCAGCCAGCCGCTCGAGTTCCCTTCCCGCGTTCGCACTACCGGAGTGCACGAACCTTGACGCGGTCGAGGTCGCCGTCCGAGGCGGCGACCCAGAGGTTCTTTCCGGGAGCGTTGACCATTGTGTGATGAGGGAGTGGGTGGAATGAAGAGCAAGACGGTGTCCAAAAGGCTCAAAGTCAACAGAGTTCAAAGTGGTTGCTCGGCGGCAAAAATCCGAGACCGACCACGTTCCATTTCAGGCACGGGCCACCCACCCCCGCCAGGCCCATGACGACGTTGGTGCTCCTGGCTCTGGCTGCTCGATCTGTCCTTGTCGCTTCTTTCCATCTCTCTACTCCACCACCCACTTACCACTTGCATCCTCGGCACAATGAACTCGTATCCATTAGAGGCAAGTCCCCCCGGAACTGTGTACACAATCGCGCAACTCTACTAACGCGTCAGTTCCTTGCGCACCCCCAGCCGCTCATGTTCGTCGCCGGCCTGGCACGGCCGCGGACGCTGAGCTCTGCGGAGGCTGCGCCGGGCGGCGGCAGCCCAAACTCGGGCTCTGCGCCGGGATCGGGCGGTCCCTCTGCGAGCGTCTCGCCGTCGCGCGACACGTCCGCGCTCCCCCTCACGTCGCCAGTCAAGGACACTGTCGGGCTCCCGGCGGTGCGCTCCGTCTCGGACCCGCTGACGCGTGATCCGCGTGACGCCGAGTTTGAGACGCTGCAGGCAGACCTGCGTGCCGTGTTTGCGCGGTTTGCCGGCCCCGGCCGCGTCTGGCTTCCGGAAAAGGAACGCACCACGTTCCGCGTCGCGCTCGTCGACAAGAACGTCCGCATGCCGCTGCGCAAGATGCACCCCGAGCGCACTGGCGACGAGGTGCACTCGCCGCTCTCCCCGCTCACGCCGTCCTCGCCGCTCTACCCCGACGGACTCATCGCGCCCGTGTGGATACGCAAGCATGCCGAGCTCGTACCGAGCGTGTTTGTGCTGTTCCTCCGCCTGTTCGAGACCCCGCAGCGCGACGCGGGCCTCTCGGCCCTCGGCGACGAGGTGCTCGCGTCCGCAGAGCGCGAGCGCGAAAAGGAGGCCGACGAGGCGCTCATCAAGGAAATCGCCGACCGCAGGCAGCGTCTCAACGACCGCGGCATCAAGCTTACCGTCGTGCTGATGGCGAGCGCGTCCACGCTTGGTAAGCTGATTTTTTCTGGCCGAGCTAACGCCAGACTCTCCGGGACTGGACCAGCGTCTCTCGCAGATCCGCCGCACGTCGCAGCTCTCCGCCAAGGCGTCGCTTTTCGTGCTCACCCCCGTCCCGTCGTCCGAGCTGCCCGACTTTGTCCGCTCGCTGCACGAGGCCCTGTACGACGCCGCGATCGAGTACTATGCCGCGCACGGCAAGCGCGTGCGCCGCAAGCGCGGACGCGTCAACTCCAAGGACAGCTCCAAGGACAGCGGCAACCGCTCGCGTGCTGCCTCCCTCTCCGTCCAGAGCAAACCGCTAAGCCCCCAGGGCTGGGCGGTCCGCTACGACTTCAAGGCGGGCTGGTTCGCCGAGATCCGGGGAGAACTCGATCTCGCGAGGAGACACTACGAGGACTGCTGGAACGAGCTCGCAAAAATGTTCTCGTCCACGACCATACTGCCCCCGAGGACGAAGCGCTGGGCCGAGGCCAAGGTGCTCGCAGACTGCGTCGCGTCGCGCGTGAGTTGCCATGGCATCAACTGTTCTGACATTTAGATTTGCAGGCTGCTGCTGTACGAGAACGCCGGCAACCGCGTGCTCATCCCATACTATGTGCATCTGCGCCGCTTTGGCGAGCTCTCGCGCGGCTGGGGCATCGGCGAGGAGACATTCGAGTTCTGGTCGTGGGTCGCGCGCCAGTACCGTCTGCTTGGCGAGGTGATGGACATTGCGATGCAGAATGGCTTTGTCGTGCCCGAGCTGCCGCTTCCGACGTACCCTGCGCCGCCGGCGGTGCCTGTGCTCGACGCGCCGCTGCCCAACTCGGCGATCAACGACCTCCACCTCATCCACCCCCCGGCATTCTACTTTTACGCCGCGGCGTGCTGCACCATTGAGCGCAAGTCGCGCTTCGAGGCCGCACTCGAGGCCGAATCCCGCGGCGGCACAGCGCTCACGGCTGCGCCCGGCTTTTCCAACGAGAAGAAGATGGACCACAGCGCGCTGATCGTCGAGCTCCTCACCACCGCCTTCAACCTCCTCAAGGATACTGGCAAGGAGGAGTCGGGCCTTGCGCACTACATTGTGTTCCGAACGGCGCAGGTGCACGCCGCAGCCGGCCAGCACGAGCTAGCCCTCAGGTGAGATCAATCTTCTTGCGCTCCAATCTGACAACAGGCTCCTCAACCACCTGGCGGACAAGTTTGCCGACGAGCACTGGAACCCCGTGCTGTCCCAGCTGCGTTCGCTCGAGTACGAGTGCTCGCAGGCGACCGGCAATGTGGACACGGCGGCGCGGCTGCTGTTTGAGATGCTCGCGCCGAACAGCGGCGTGGACGGCGATGATCGTGCTGCGCTGCAGGACAACATTCTCAGCCTGCTCAAGACAACTGTGCCGAGC
>PQXP01000238.1:0-41834 GCA_002973495.1 Apiotrichum akiyoshidainum
ACGAGTCGAGCCGGTTCGGTCTTCCTGCATTCAAGATCCTCGGTGCCAGCTGGTGTACATGCACCCTGCTCGCGGAGCGCTGGGATGTCGCCCCGTGGGACATTGAGAAGATTAAGAAGGCGGCGGAGACTGAGCCGGAGCTCACTCTCTATGCCGCGACAGATGGTAAGCAGTGCTGTTGCTACAGCATCTGACTCCAGGAAACCACGGGCGCGCCGTCGCCCGCACTGCAAAGCTGCTCGGCCTCAAGGCCCATATCTTCGTCCCCTCCACGGTCGAAAAGTGGTCCATTGACGCCATCGCCTCCGAGGGCTGCCCCGTCACACCAGTCGACGGTGACTACGACGACACTGTCGAGGCTGCCGCTACGGCTTGCCTCGAGGCCGCCAAGAACGGCATCCTTGTCCAGGACATGTCGTGGCCGGGATACGAAGAGCCGGCAAAGGTGAGTTGGCGGCCAACTTCTGCAACTTACACGCAGCGTATCGTCGACGGCTACATGACAATCTCCGCCGAGGTGAACGATGTCGTTCCCAACGCGACAGCGGTGGTTGTGCCCGTCGGCGTCGGCTCGTTTGCCCACAGCGTAGTCAAGTACTTTGGCCCTGGCGGCGTGCGCGGCAATGCCGCACGGATCATCAGCGCAGAGCCCGAGGCGGCGCCATGCCTGCACGAGAGCCTCAAGGCGGGCAAGCTCACCAACACTCCGGGAAGCAGGTTCACCATCATGCCCGGCCTCAACTGCGGCACCGTCAACCACCAGGCATGGCCTGATCTCAAGGCCGCCATCCGTCCCGAGGACGCCATGGTCGTCACGGACGACGAGTGCCGGGCGGCGGTCGACGATCTCAACAGCCTCGGTGTCCCCGCTGGCCCCTGCGGCGCTGCGACATTGGCTGCGGCTCGCAAGACCAGCTTTGGCAAGGACGACGTCGTTGTCCTCATCGTTACTGAGGGCAAGCAGGTTCAGAAGTAGTAGTAGAATGTAGTTGTGTTCAGAGTCCCGTGGCTCAGGCTTGGTCGTCATTGGCTTGCGTTGTTTGCATCTCCGCCGGCGGAAGCTGACGATTCTGACGACAACAACTCAGTCCCTTGTGCACCCTCGTCTGCCCATCTCTTGTGCCACTCCTAATGGCGCTTCCTCTCCGTCCAATCCATATTCATGCTGTCCGCCACCCCGTGCGGTCTGCCGAGCACGGTGGCCGGCAGAGGTTCCGCCAAGCCAGCCGCTCCCAATGGCTGACTGTCACCGACGCCCGTGAGCGGCGCTCTTCTGCCGATCTTCCGCCACTGCCAATTCCACTCGACCAAGTCACTAATCATGCTGGAAAGGACCTTCCATCAGAGTTGGCATCATTCCCTCCTCCCAAACCCCAAACGGTCCAGCCATCAACGGCAGGCGAGGCGAGCAGCCCCCAACGCCAGCAGAAACCGTCCGTGCATCGGCTCTTGTGGTGTAGTGGCTATCATACTCTCTTAGGGTGGCAGGTTGCCTCGTAAGCTGGGAGTGGTCCTCGGTTCAAATCCGGGCAAGGGCCTTTCGTTTTTGGCAGCCAGCAGAGAGAGCCCTTGTCCGTCCTCTCGGCCCCTTGCGTTCGGACGTCAGCAGAGGAAGAGGACGGGCGGGATAGAGCCTGCGTAGAGAGGCCGTCGGCACCACGGTCAGTATCCTTCCCAGCCACGCCCCGCCCTTCCTGGAAGAAACGCCCCACAGTGATTCAGATGCGTGCTCTAGTAAAATGTATGATTAGGCATGTGCCGTGACTTGTGAGCCGCAGGAACCTAAGCCGCGGCCTCGGCAGGCTTAGCAGCCTCAGGAGCAGGCTCGACGGCCTTGGGAGCCTCGGGAGCCTCGGCCGCTGTGGGAGCCTCGACAGCCTTGGGAGCAGCCTCGGGGGCAGCGTTGGCGTCAAAGTGGTCGACAGCGTACTGAATGCCGTTGCCAGACGGGGGCACCCAGGGCTTGCCGTCGGGGCCGACACGGTATCCCTCTGCTGTGATATGGCAGAAGCTGGGCGGTCAGCCTAGAGTCACAAGTTTCCGGGGGTGACTCACTCATTGAGCGCGGGCCAGTACACGTCGTGCTTGTACTCGAGGTTGTAGTTGCCGCCGACGGTCGTGTCGAGCTGGTCGGGGTCGATAAAGTCGGTCAGGACGGGGTTGAAGCGGACCTGCGGGGCGTTAGTACGGAGTGGTGCAGACTAGGCTTGCCTTGTCGCGGGTCACGGGGTCGACGAACGGCATCATGACCTTGATGAACATGTCGACAAACCACGGGACGTTGACGACGAGGGCGCGGCCGAGGCGCTCGGCGTAGTGGTTCTGGAGAATATTGAGCACGGCGCGGGCGGTGCCCACCGAAGTCATTTCGCCGCGGCCAAGGTTCTTGAACTGCGGTCAGCTACCTGCGGAGAACTCAGCCAGCTCACGTCCATGACGATGGCCATCTGCTCCTGGCCCGGCGGCATAAGGTCGATAGCGCGCTCGCTGCTGTCAGAACCGCGGCACTCATCCGGGACGGCTCACAGGAAGTAGGCGAGGTGGCGGACCTGGCGGGGGTTGTCCTTCTGGTTCTGGCGGCACGGGAACATGTACAGCAGTGTGCGGCCCTCCTTGTCAAAGCCCGACACACACCTGGTTGTCAGAATGCATCATCTCGCCAGCATCTTACAGCTTGCCCGTCTCCTGCTCAATCGAGACCTCTCCCGGCTCGATAAGCTCTGGGCGGAACTCGCGGCGCCACTCCATTGTTGCCTGGATACGCTTCTTGGCTTCGTCGAGCTTCCACTTGCCGGCACGACACATGCGCGAGTGTGTGCCGGGGTCGGACAGGAAACGCTGCTCCCACGGGTAGTACTCGTCGGACTCGGGGAGCTGGATCGTCTTGCTGAACTGCGGGGTGTCAGCGGGCTGTAGAGCAGCGGGCAGGCGGCGCTCACCTCGCGGAGCTCCTCGATCTGCGGTTGTCAGCATGGCGATTGGGATCTTGCGTTCAGCGCACCATCTGATTCTGCTCCTCGGTGTGCTCGTGGATCTTGACGCTGATCCCCGCTGGCGGAGTCGTGATCGGCACGAACACGGCCGGGGGCTTGGCGGCCTCGGGTGCTGCAGCCGCAGCGGCCTCGGGCTTGGTTGCCTCGGGTGCTGGTGTTGATGCTGCGGACGAGCGAGAAAAGCTCTTGAAGAAGGACATGGCGCTGGGGAGAAAGCAAGAGTGGTGGGGACAAGGAGAAACGCAAAAGATCTAAGCGGTAAGTGACGGCGGGGGCGCCTCTCTTGACAACCCGATGGGACGACGGGGACAGTGGAAAGTGGAGGGAGGTAAATAACGGAGATCGGGGAGTGTCCGTCTCTGGGGAGAGGGGAGTCTGTCTGGTTCCTCCTCAACTGATGCATTGCACCTCTCGTTCTCCTCATCTTCCTTGTCATCGACCAGAGACATATCTACTTGGGCCCACCGCGGGGGTCGCTCATGCCGGCAGAGTCGAACATGGCGTATCCCTGGTCGCGATAGATGACGAGCGACTTGCCCTTGCTGCACGGCAGGTCAGTCATCGGGGCAGCACTTGTTCTTGTCTGGTACTCACAGAGGGTAGGTGCACACGTCCATATCCTTCCTCGTCCCCCCAACAAGATATGTGCATCCGTCGGGACCAGCTTTGAAGTTGTGTGCATACGTACGGCTCCCTCCCGGGCCGCCTGGGAAGCCGATAAAGTCGCCGACTTTGCACTCGTGCGTCTCGATCGCGGCGGTGTGTGGTACAACGGGAACGATAGGGATCGCGCTGCCGGTCGGCTGCACCGCGGCGGGAGTGAGGAGGAGCTGGCCCGAGCCGGCGATAATGTACAGCCACTCCGAGTCGTTGAGGTGGTGGTGCATCTCCTGGTCCGTCAGTGAGCTGAAGCATGAATGTATCGAAGGGCAGCGCACCGTCGACTCTGTGTTGGGCGGTATGATGTTGAGGTGGACGCCGTGGTCTGTGATGCCGGCTGCACGGCGAGTCAGCAGGTGAGAGGGTTTGGCAGCGTACCCATCTCTGAGAGGCAGGCGGTGCGGAAGGTCGCGGCGGGGTTGAGGTTGTGGGATCTTTTCCGCAGCGCCGAGTCGATGGCGGCGGCGGGCACCAGCGGGTGCGGGGCCGAGGATGGGGCCGAGGTCATTGTGGACGGCGAGTTGGGAAGAGTGAGATCTGGGGAGAGACCTGGTGCAGCTTATTTATAGTCTGGGTTCCGAGTCACTGTAGTACAAGCACGCGCTTTGTAAGGGTGACATCAACCACCGTCAACCACCGGACCGACTGGTGCACGTGTGGCATGATTATGCTTTGGCGCTCTGGACTAGAGACATCTTTCATATCTTCCTTCTCTCCCCTTTACTAAGCGACATTCTACTGACACCTCTTTTACTGACAGCCAGCCTTGGAAGGTCCATCTGAAAAGAGCTCAGGCCCTGCGGAAATGGCATGACCGAGCCCGCGGTGACCTCGAGCGACACGACGCGCGCTGTCCGCTGCAGCTGCAGCTGTTCTCATTCTTGCTCCGCCTCGGGACGCCGCATTCCGCTCCGTCCCGCGAATGTGGATAGACGATCACGGGACTCTGAAAGGTCCGCAGAAGCCCAAGAGCCTGCGCGCACAAAGCCAACATCACGCGAGCACCAAAACAGCCGTACAGCCGTGCAGCATGCAAGCGGCGGGTGGCTGCCTCGTGTCCCTCGCTATCTTCGCCAATCTCCCCCACCTCAAGTTTCCCGCCGCCCTGCTGATCCGTTGAACCCCGCCGAGCCCCGCAAAATAGGACTTGGCCGGCAGCCGATCAACACCAGGAGCAAGATCCTGTTGCCGAGTACGGCACATGTGGAGTCAAGAGTTGCCCGCAGCGCCAAGCGTGGGGCGGGGACGCGTAAAGATTGCCTTGCTGGTTTAGCGCCGGCTCGAGTTGCTCTCACTTTTTTGCATAATGTCGCTTCTCCCGCTTGCATATCTCGGATCCTGGTGTGTAAGCCAACATGGTCGTGCAGAGGTGGATGTTGATGTTGGTCTTTCTCTCATCTTGACTGTATATATCTCGTCTCGGCACTCGTACAACAAACATTCGTCTGCTCACTGACACCGCGCCCTGGTGTCGCCAATGTCTCAACCCACACCCGCAACCACAACCGCCGCCGCCGCCGCCGCCGCGAACGCATCCACTCTAATCCACACGCCCGAAAATGCCATGTCAGCCGCCGAGATGAGTGGTGGGCAACCCCCCCGGGCAATTGATCACAAGCCCGCGGCGCAAACAGCAGCAGCACCAGCATCCACAGAGCAGCAGCCAGCTGCCGGCGCGTCGCTCGCGGCGCACCCCGAAGTAGGCCCTCCGCCGGATGGCGGCCTGGAGGCCTGGCTGTGTATTCTGGGCGGCATGCTGCAGATGTTCTGTGTGTTCGGCTTCTGTGAGTACCGTCGCGGACTCGCGGTGGAGAGGACTGACATGTTCCCGTAGTGATGAGCAACGGCCAGCTGCAGAGCTACTACCTCGACCACCAGCTCAAGGGCTACTCAAAGTCGACCGTCGCGTGCGTATCAGCCCTCGGTGGCTCGCCGCCCCGTCTAGCTCGATTGTTCGTATAATCAGCTAACACACCCATGCAGGCTGCTCGGATCAGTGCAGACGATGATCGAGTTCTTCCCCGCCTTTCTCGCCGGGCGCTACTTTGACGTGCACGGTGCGCGGCTGCTGACAATCCTCGGCACGACGCTCGCGTTCGGCAGCACGCTCGGCATGGCGTTCAGCTACAAGTACTGGCAGTTCCTGCTGAGCTTTATCGGGTTTGGCCTCTCGGGTGCATTCATCTACGCGCCCTGCACGGCCGTCGCCGCGCACTGGTTCTACCACCGCCGCGGCACCGCGCTGGCCGTCATGACGTGCGGGTCCGGCATCGGCGGTATCATCTATCCTATCATGCTGGCACGGCTGCTGGAGACCATGTGTGAGTATGAGTACCGGCAACAGCAAGAGAATGGATGCTGGGATGGCATAATTCAGTGCTGATGGCAACAGCTTACCGAAACACGATCCTCATCATCGCGGGCTTCAACCTCGTGCTCATGTTCCCGTCCGTGTTCATCCTCAAGGCACGCCTGCCGCCCTCGCATCCCCCGCCCTTCTCCGCACTCAAGAAGCCGTGGAAGGACCCGCGCTACGTCTTCCTCGTCGCTGGCGCAGCAATGTTCGGCGTCAAGTGAGTCTCAGCCCACCAGACACCTCGAGTCTTGAATCCAGCTTCACAGTGTGGAAGGAACATAGCTGACTCGAACCGCAGCCTGCTCTCGCCCTACTTCAACGCCCTCAACCTCGCAAAGTCGAACAACGTCCCTACCAGCATCACGCAGTACACTGTCGCGATCACGCAGGCCGGCAGCGTCTTTGGGCGCATCTGCACCGGCATCATCAGCGACCACGTCGGCGTGTGGCGGTGTTTCGGCTCGGTCGGCTTCGTCTCGGCTGCCATCATGTTTGGCCTCTGGACGCCGCCGAACATTGGCACCGGCGCGACGATAGTCGGGCTCATCCTCTGGGGCATGCTTTCCGGAGCGTGGTTCACGCTCGTCGGGTCCGCCACGGCGCACATCTCGCCCATCTCCGAGACGGGCATGCGCTTTGGCATGCTCATCTCGGCGCTCGCGATCCCGAGCTTTGTCGGGCCGATCATCTGCGGTGGTGAGTCACTTTGTTGCGGGCAGTTGGGAGCGGCAGGCCAACCTTCCCACAGGAGCCCGCCGCCGGTCGCCCGAGTCAACACTAACAGTTAGCCCTCATCATCGACGGCAAGTTTACGTACGCGGGCGTCTTTTGCGGCGTGTGCTTCGTCATGTCGGGCCTGCTGACCATCATGTCGCCGCTGTGGGCCAAGATCCGCGCGCGACGCGCGCTCAAGGCGGTGGCAGCTGGCAGCACGGACGTGGACGTGGAGAAGGTGTCGATGGAGGCGGCGGCGTTCGAGCACCGGCCCGAGTGCGAGAGTGTGCGCGACTTTGAGTGCGAGGGGAGGCTGTTTGGGACGGAGGAGGGGGAGCATGAGCGCGAGCATCCGCATCCGTATCCGCACGAGCATCAGCAACTGAAGGAGTAGAGTGACTGGGGATCGTGTTGCAAAGATCTGTACTAGTATGTAAACCGTGCTTGGCTCTCGAGTGTGGCGACGATTTCGAAGAGTGATCTGGATTCCTTTGGATCTGGGTGGCGCCGTTCTGTTTTTCGATCGTCTTGAACCTGTCCCACAGGCTCGTCTCGGAGCCGAAGACGTGCTACAGAGCGAGCAGCGCAGAGGAGGATGCATTCTGAACGAGTCGATATACAGGGCTCGCGAACGGGAAGATGAGATGAGATGAGCCGAGGGGGCCCCGCGGTGGCAAACTCAACCCCGTCCTCTCGACTGTGCGACTTTCTTCTCTCCCGGCGAGATTGACTTCTACCCAGGATATGCAGGATGGAGACTGTGCCAGGACACAACGTGTATGAGTCATCTGCGGGAAAGTAGACCACCATACAATGCATCCTGGGGGTGGGTGACTGCTGATCCTGCCACAGGTGGGTGGGTGGGGGCCGGCGGCATCGACAGACAGACCTCCACCAGGTGAGTGGATGCAATGCTGTGCCATCATCCGTCTCATTCCCATCATATATAACGCCCCCCTCGCCCCCCTCCATTCTCTTTTCTTCTTTCTCTCATCCCCCATTATCCTCTCTCACCCATACTGCCCCGCCACAGAACTCGTCACAATCACAACATGCACGTCCAGTGCGGCTGCTACTACCTCTACTACGACTACGGACACCCCCGTAGGATCTACCTCCCCCAGGTCGAGGTCCAAGCGCACACAACCGTTCTCGCCACCACCTCCCGCACCACCCTCATCCAGCACTTTGAGAACCCCGACAATCACCCCCAAAGCGAGATCAAATACGTCTTCCCCCTCTACGACAATGTCTCGGTCGTCGCATTCAAGTGCATCATCGGAGACCGCGTCCTCGACGGCGTCGTAAAGGAGCGCAGCGAGGCAAAGAGCGACTACAACGCCGCAAAGGCACGTGGGGAGACTGTCGGCCTCCTCGAGCAGAGTTTTAGTGCCGCCGACGTCTTCACCACAGCACTCGGCAACGTTGGTGCCAAGGAAAAGATAAAGGTCGAAATCACGTTCATCGGGGAGCTCAAGCACGACGCAGAAGTTGACGGTGTCCGCTTCACCCTCCCGACTTTCATCTCTCCTCGCTATGGCTCGGACCCCTCTTTTTCTCTTGTCGGACCCGGTGTCAACCCCAAGGGCATCTCGTTCACCCTCGACGCCGAGGTCCCCGAGGGATCAGCCATCACCGCCATCCGCTCGCCCTCCCACCCCATCGCAGTCAGCGTCGGCGCGTTGTCTACCGCCCCGGATGAGCCCCTCTCCCTCACCCGCGCGTCGGCGACACTCTCCCTCGGTACTGTGGAATTGACCCAGGACATTATCATCCAGATTGTCTCCTCCAACAGCGGCGAGCCTTCTGCCGTCGTCGAGCGTCACCCCACCCTCGACTCGCAAGCCCTCATGGTCTCCCTGGTCCCAAAGTTTCAGCTCCCCTCCGAGAAGCCCGAGATTGTCTTCCTCTGTGACCGCAGTGGTAGCATGGCTGGTAGTCGGATGGAAAGCCTCAAACAAGCTCTCCGCATTTTCATCAAGTCGCTTCCAGTCGGCGTAAAGTTCAACATTGGTAGCTTTGGCACCAAACACTCGTTCCTCTGGCCCTCGTCCAGGACATACGACCAACAGTCTCTGGCAGAGGCCTCGGCCCATATCGAAGCGTTCACGGCAAACTATGGCGGCACCGAGATGTGCGCTCCCATGAAGGATACGTTTGACAAGCGCTTCGAGGACATGAACCTCGAGGTCTTCCTCCTCACCGACGGCGACATTCACGACCAGGCGAGGCTGTTCAACCTCGTCACCGACTCTGTTCACAACTCAAAGGGCGCTATTCGCGTCTTCACTCTTGGCGTTGCCATGGGCGGATCGTCGTCGCTCGTCGAGGGCGTCGCCCGTGCCGGCAACGGCTTTGCCCAGTCCACGGTCCACGGTGAGAAGCTGGACAGGAAGGTCATCCGCATGCTCAAGGGTGCACTCTTCCCTCACATCAAGGACTACAGGCTCGAGGTCAAGTACCACGCGGCCGACATGTCCGATGACGATTTTGAACTCGTCGAGAAACTCTCCGACTCTCTCGTCGTGTGTGATGAGGGCGAGGGAACGACTGAGAACGAAAAGCCCCCCGTCAAGCCAGTCATTTCGCTGTTCCAGAAGGACCTCAAGGACGACCCTGCTTCACCCTTGGTCCCCGCCTCCGGCGACAAATACGCACACCTGCCCAAGATTGACATTCCCCGCTACCTCCAAACGCCAAGCGAGATCCCCGCTCTCTTCCCGTTCAACCGCACCAACGCGTATGTGATTATCAACGACGCGACATCAATCCCCAAGAGCGTTATCCTCAAGGGCACCTTTGGCGAGTCGGAGCTTGAGCTCGAGATCCCCGTCACGCAGCTCTCCGCCCGCGGCCAGACGCTCCACCAGCTTGCCGCCCGCCGCGAGGCAAAGGAACTCGAGGAGGGCCGCGGCCGGCTCAGCCTTGCAAAAGACACGGACGGCGTCCTTATTAAGACGAAGCATCCCGGCCGCTTTGTCGACATTGCCGAGCGCGAGGCGGTGCGCCTCGGCGTGACCTACCAGGTTGCCGGCAAGTACACGTCCATGATCGCGCTAGACAAGGACAAGAACGCCGCTCCCACGGACGGATCCACCACGACTGTGAACATCGCCCCCCCTCAGGCACCTTCCGGGATGCCTCTCCGTCAACCGTCCCAGGCCGGCCCGTTTGCCGCTGCGCGCGCGCGAACTGCCGGCGGAGGCGGCGTACTCTTTGGTTCTGCTCCGCTTCGTGGCGGCGGGCCGCCTCCCGCTCCGGGCCGACCCCTCTTCGCCCCCATAACAGACTTTGCTGTAGGCGGTTTCGGCGCACCAGCTTCGGGCGGAGGCCTCTTCGGCGCCAATCCTACTGGTTCTCTTTTCGGCGCCGCCTTCGGTGCCCCTGCTGCCTCCGCCTTCGGTGCCGCCCCTCCACTGCCCCAGGGTACAGGAGTGGCTTTCGGATCTGCTCGTGGGCGGGAGAGCTACGACGCATACAGCATGTTTGGACCCCCCGGCAGCCCATCCGGCCCAGCCACAGCAAGCTATGCCCCTCCCCCGATGTCGAAAGCTGCACCGCAGCTCTTCACGGCTCCTCCTCCTCCACCTCCGCCTCCAGGACGCGCCGCGCCTATGCTCCAGCAGCAGGGGGCGCAGCAGCAGCGGCCGCAGGCGCAGGCGCAGCAGCAACAGGCTGGTCCCCCTCCTGGCTTCGCCGCAGCCTTCGCCGCAGCCCAACAGGAGCTCATCGACAACATGGCCATCCCTCTTCCTGATGAGAGCCCCCGCACTGGCAGCTCTCCTCTTCCCCCACCGCCCCCTCCACCGCCCATCTACCTGCCCGCCGAGACCCTCTCGGCCTTTGCGGCGCTGCAGAAGTTTGACGGCAGCTGGTCGTGGTCGGACCATCTCGAGCGTCTTCTCGGCTTTGGACCTGCGGCTGCCGCCAACATCAGCTCCGAGGACGGCAACAACGACGTATTCGCTACGGCGTGCGCGATCGCGTTCATCAAGAAGAAGCTCAAGGCAGACCAGGAGACGTGGGAGATGTTCGTGGAGAAGGCCGAGGACTGGCTTGCGGGCCGGGTACCCGACGCGGCGGGTCTTCTGAAGGCTGTCGAGGCATTCATCGCCTAAGGCCTTTCGACACCTACATCCACGATCCTGACGGCGAGAAACCCAAACAGATACGATAAACGATAAGTGGGACGAATACAATTCAGGCCGAGTAGCCGCGGCCACCAAAACCAGACGACTTTGATGAAGAGCGATGCTTGAAAGCAGTCTAGTAGCGACGGAGAAGGAGAACGGATACGGTTGATCCGTAGTTGGCTGATGTACCTTGTAGTTGATAGTTTGAGATGAACATCTACGTCATTTACCTGTTTATTGCGTGGCTTGGAGCGACGCGAAGTGGGGCCACCATGAGATTAGTTAGGTGCACGAGGCACAACGTGTCGGGCGGCGCCGCCCGGTCCTGAGGTGTGTTATGCTCCTCATGTACTCACCCACACGGTGACAACTGACCGCAGCGCCAGTACACAGATGAACATCCATTATCTCCATCTCCCACCTCTGGGTTCCGTCGGAAGGCGACCGGGCTGGCGGTGGGTGTGGACGAGGGACTCGTCACGCAGAAAGGAAAGTGGGGCCCGAAGATTGACGCATTCCAGGAATGCCTGTGCGTCGGAAACGATGGTCGCCGAGGCGGTCATGGCATGCCATGTCGGAGCAGTGCGGGGCCCGCCGCGGACGACTTTCTCCACGACGCGACTGTTATTTCCAGCGATATGGAGAGATGGGGTTGTGGAGTTTCCATGCTGATGCCTGGCTGTGGCGGCAGTCAGGTGATACCAGCGACGACGACGGCGATCGCCGAGCGATACCCGAGGTAATCTCTCACCTCCCAGAAGTCTTCGTTGGCCGCCACAGTGTTCTACTTGACACCGTCTCGAGCATCACAGTCACCCATGCAGTCATGCTTGTTCTGAAGACTGACCCGGAGCAGATATAAGAGTGAGAGCGGCTGGTCTCTTGGCCCCATCAACTCCCACAGCAAGCTCGCTCTCCAGCCTCAAGCCACCTCCGACCAAACTAACAATGACTGGCTCCATCGTCTCCAACGGCATGTTCGCCCCCCTCACTGGTGTCGCCCTCATCACTGGCGCCGCGTCCGGCGTGAGTGATCCCCATCTCCCCCGTCGCCCCGCGACTGACCGCAGATCGGCGCCGCGACCGCCAAGGCCTTCTCCAAGGCCGGTGTCCGCCGCTTCGCGCTCGTCGACATGCAGGCCGACCTCCTCAAGGGGCAGGCCGCCGCACTCGGCGACGGCCACGAGGTCCTCGCGCTCGTCGTCGACGTGACGGACAACAAGCAGGTGGAGAAGATGGTCGCGGACACGGTCGCAAAGTTTGGCCGCCTCGACTATGCGGTCAACTGCGCGGGCGTGCCGGGCGGCCGCGGCTCTGCCGCCGACTACAACCTCGCGCTGTTTGACAAGGTCATGCAGGTCAACACGACCGGCGTCTTCCTGTGCCAGCGCGCGCAGCTCGCCGCCATGGCGAAGCAGGACCACCTTGAGGGGTAAGTTGTGAATGTACCGGACAGGTGGGCCGGAGGCGACAAGCGTGGTTGGCTTGAGCAGTTAGACTGACGCGCAGCCACGAGATGAGCATCCGCCGCCAGCGCGGCGCGATCGTCAACATTGCCTCGATGGCCGGCTTCAAGGGCATCCCCGGCTCGATCGCGTACACTGCGTCCAAGCACGCCGTGGTCGGCATGGCGAAGAGCGCCGCGGGCGAGTTTGCCAAGCAGCAGATCCGCATCAACAACGTCGCGCCCGGCTGGATCGTCACGCCCATGACGGCCGGCGTCGCCGAGGCGTACGGCCACAAGTCGCTCGACGACCTGCCCATGGTGCCCGCGGGACGCGCGGGCCGGCCCGAGGAGATTGCGGACGTGGTCGTCTTCCTCGCGTCCGAGCAGGCGTCGTTTGTCAACGGCACGACCTGGCAGATTGACGGCGCGATGGGCGCCTAAGGCGTGTGGGTAGAGCGCGTTGCTGGACTGGGGGCCTTCTTGGCCGCGCTCCATATGAAGTCAAGTGAAGGAGAATGCAACACGATGCAGTCATCACCAACACCACTGAGACTCTCCTACAGCTGGCGTTGATCCGTGCATTCAGCCAACTGGGATGAGCGGTCAGCAGGCAGACCGCCACCGAAACGACCACTGGACCTGCTGAGCCCTCTGGCCAGTTCGGGTTTATGAGACGGACGTGGCTGATCGAGAGGACGACAGTTTGGGGGATGAGAGAGAGCAAGATCTGGGTCCGCCGACCTTTTGAACCCTCACACACCGATGATGCAGCAGGTGAAGCACGCCTCATCGTCGGGGTCAGCAGGGTCAGCAAAGCTCACCCGCCCAACCTTGTCCAGACGTGCCGGGTGCTATGCCGGTACTCCCCTCGTCTGTATCCCCTTCGGCGCCGCTTGTTCTGCCTGCTGTGGTGATTGACGCATGTGCTGCCACTTCTCACACGCATGGCATGACAGCATACCCAACAGTACAAGTGGCAGCGGGCCGCGACTATGAAACACCCAGCGTCGCAAGACCCTCGCCCCCGCAACTGTTTCGCGGACCTTGACACCAGACTTTTCAGTGCTCTTTATGTGGACATTGAATGCGTTGGCTCAGCTCTCTCCTTCCAGACCCCAAGGGGGAGGCGTCAGAGGGGCGAGGGGCCCGGGTTCAACCCTCCCCTGCGAGATGATTCTGGGGCGTGTCTGGGCCAAATGGCATCCTCGATCGACCAGTCCCTCCCTGGGTCAAGCCGATCTGGACCTTCGGAACAGAACTCAATATGCCCTGGCGAGGTTTCTTGACGAAAAGCCTGTACTTACTCTCAACGTCGAAACTCGCCATGCTTTTGTCCACGTTTGTTGACACCGCAGCACTTGGCTGCTGTGGAGAGTTCGTCCACAGTCGACCAGTCATAGAGAGCGTGGGGGCGTTTCTGAGTCTCTTTACCAGCATTCTGTCCATCTTGCCTTCCAGTCCGGGTCTGAGATCGACGCTGCCATCAAAGATGGTTTTGGCAGGATGGAGGCGTCGACTACCCTTCAAGGTTTCGTCTGTGAGCCTAGAACAGGGGACGGACGCGTACATGCAAAGGTCAAACAGGGCCGTACATGTGTCTACGGCTCATGGACCCGGAAAAGGCTCTGAGCTGTTACGTCAACGGTTTCGTCTCTCAAGTATTTACCCCAGACCTCCTTTACAATTTCCTGACATGCCGACCGTTCAGACAGGCAAGACCGCTCTGCCTATCCAAACACATGTCCCTCAGGCATGCTTGATGGCCAAACACCTCTCCTGTCCGGCTCCTCTGCGTTTACGATCTGTGTGAAGTCCTGCGCGGTGCACGACGTAAGCGACACCTTGGAGACCTGGAACCCACCGCAGGAGCAGCTCGAGTTTATAATGCCAGTTCAGACTGACAGTCTACGCTTCTTGTCCTCATTGTTCACCTCTTTTCTCTTCACTGACATCTTTACGCACGCGTTGACCGCTGCCACCACACTCTTTCATTTCTACGACTTTCCTTGCCACAGTACCCTTTCCCCTGCCCCGGTGCTGCAAAACCCACCAACCCAACACCCTCTCACCCCTTCAGTAAACAGTAACCGCCCGAGCACATAGCCAAGATGGTCCGCGCCTTTGTTCTCTTTGGCGTCCTCGCCGCGCTGGCCAACCCCGCGACTGCCCTTCCCGCCGGCCTCCCCGCCTTTGGCAACGCCGTCGGCACCCCTTTGCAGCTCCCCGGCCTTAACAACATCTTTGGTGGTGGCTCGACCACCAACGCCGCCAACCCTTCTACCACCAGTGCCACCAGTGGCACCGACAGCAACCCCTTCTCCCAGCTCAAGGGCATCTTCGGTGGATCGGGGGGCTGGAACCCTCTCGGTGCCATGTTTGGGGCCAAGGACGAGAGCATGGCTGAGGACACCTCCAACACCTCCGCCGCCAGCGGGGAGTACACTACCGAGGTAGTCCCCACTTCTGCAGACTCGGCTACCAGTGGAGCCCCTGCGGCCGCCACTTCGGGCAGCCGCAAGTACAAGTACCATGGCCGTCCCAACCGCCACGGGTGGCACCACAGCTCTGCTGCCTCTGCTGGTGCCACTGGAACCCCTTCGGGATCCGACACCGGTCTCATGGCGGAGGCCACCCCTTCTCTCGCCGCGAACGGAACCACTTCCGCCCACGGTGCTGACCCCACCCCTCATCTTACAGAGCAGGATGAGGATGACGAGGATTGCGATGATGAAGATGATGAACCCTTTGTGGAATGCCCTGAGGAGATGGACAACCCCGGTGGGACCAACAGTGCGTCCGGCGTCCTCGCATCCGCTAGCCCCTCCGCTGCCGGCAACTCTGCTGTAGCTGGCGCTCCTACTGGCTCTGGAGTCCCCGCTTCTCCTTCCGGCGCTTTCGCGACTCAGAGCCCCTGCCCCAACGCTACCGGCTCCGCCTCTCCTTCCGTGTCCACCGATGCGGGGGCCAGCGAGGACCCTACCGGCACGGATGATGACGGGTTTGACAACGGTGTCGGCGACCTCGACGGCGACGGCGAGGGCGATGACGACGACTGCGATGACGACGACGGCCCCGACGACGGAGACGACAGCTGCGACGAGGACGAGGACGTCGGCGACGGCGACGATGACTGCGACGAGAACGACGACCCCGCGCACCTTGCTAGCGCCGGCGCCTCCAGCATCTCGAACGCCGCTGCCGGCACTCCCACCGCCGGCCTCGCTGTCAACGAGGGCTCCGCTTCCGCGGCCCCCTCCGAACTTGCGTCTCCCAGCGACAGTGCTTCCGCCCTTGCCGGCGCTCCCACCACCGCGGTCGGCGTTCCCATCCAAGACGGCGCCGGGGCCCCTGCTGCGCCGGCCGCTCCGGCCGCTTCGGCCGCTGCTGCGGCCCCGGCTGCCCCTCCTGCTCCCGCTGCTCCCGCTGCCCCCGCTGCCCCCCCTGCCCCTCCCCAGTAAACTGGCTCTGTGAAACGACCCGTGCCACAACTGCTGTCTGAAGGATCTGTGATCCGCAATACCTTTTTCTTTCGCTCTCTTCTTTTCTTCATTCCCCCTTTCCAATCTTAAACACACTGTAGCCCCTCAAATGTACTTTTTGGGCCCGAAGGGGACGCTTTGATCGTGTGGCTGGGTACTTGCTGTAGACAGGAGGCCTTACAGGTAGGACGGGTGGGTATGAGCGGGGTGAGGTCGACTTGCGTACCAAACCGTTACGACCACCCGAACGATATGAGCATCTTCCACGCTACACCGTGCGCTTGTTTGGTCGGGCGGCGGCGTGTCGGTGTGTCGGGCCGGCGCAAGGAGTGCTGGGTAAAGCCATATGAAGCTACATCCCCCATGTCGAGCAGGAAATTGTCATGGACTCGTGGGAGGCCGAGGTCGAGTTCTTTGATCCGGAGGACGCTGACCGCTTCGACGACCGGTATCCCGAGGGCACACCGCTGGTGGGTTGGTCCGTGTGAGTCTTACCGCTCCCCGTTGTGCACTTACCCCAAGAAACGTCTATGTACAGGGCCGTCCGCGACCAGGAGCTCGTGGACAACATCAACAAGCAGCGCTCGGCCGCGGGCCTGACCCCGCTCGGGCCCGACTACGAGACCCATCCACCTCCTGGCTACGCCCCTGGGGAGCTCGAGGAGGACAACCCGTCCGCCGATGACTTGTGGAGGCAGCTCGTCGCTGCCGGCGAGGCAGACGATGCTGATGCTCAGCCCGTACTGTTATAGCTACCCGTTCCTGTCTCTGTCGCACCACCAGCGCCCTCACCGGCGCCAGCCCACGCACCGCTTCCCCCTGTGTCTTTGTTGGCCATTGTCATAAGCACCACCGAGACTTCCGCTCGCGGTACTCGGCTCGCCGCCATATGTAGCTTCGGGCGTGGCGTCTTGGGCACCGTTGTTGTTACATTACGTCATGGCAGCTCTACAATGGATGGCGCATTGGTCGCTCATCGCCGATTCCCAACTTCTCAATCTGTCCCCTACAATCTCCATGTTTTGATCTTTCCCTCCATCATTCACATCCAGCACTCACATCACGATGAGACATTTAGCATGCATACTCGGGACTCTAAGCGTCGTATCGGTCGTTGCCACCGCCGCCCAGGTGCCGTTTGAGGTCGACAGCGCGTTGCTCTTCCCGACAGCCCCCTCCGCCGAGGCTAGGAGTGTCTGTCCCCAGCCGCTCTACACTCCGCCCTCGGAGTCGGCCGCATACTACGACACACCCGAGTTTCGGAATACGAGTCTCAAGCGGCTGCTGGGAGCTGTAAGGATCCCTACTGTCGCGTACGACGACTTTGGGGAGCCAGAGCCCGCGGCGGGGGAGCCGCGCGACGACCGCTGGGACACGTTTCCTCCATTGCACGCCTATCTGCGCGACACCTACCCTCTAGTGTGAGCTGGTGTCCTGATGTTGACAACTAAGAGCAGACACAAGCATGCCAAGCTTGAAGTCATCGGCGGGTACTCGCTCATCTTCACACTCGAGGGCAGCAGCGATGCGCCGCCCCTGATGCTCATGGGCCACTTGGATGTGGTGGGCGCGTCCGCCGCCCTCGACCAGTGGAAGTACCCCCCATTCGAGGGTGTCTTTGATGGAGTGAGTTGCGATGGTTGTACGGGCAACTGACAGCAGAAATGGGTCTGGGGGCGGGGCTCTTCTGATTGCAAGTCGAACGTCATTGGCATCTTGTCCGCAACCGAGCACCTTCTGGCGAATGGCTTCAAGCCGGCACGGACGCTGTTGCTGGCGTTTGGACAGGACGAAGAGTCGCACGGATTCTTTGGTGCGATGCGGATTTCCAAGGTCCTTGAGGAGCGGTATGGCGTGCACGGCATCGATGCTATCGTTGACGAAGGCGGCGGCGGACTCGACTCCAAGTACGGTCGGCTCATGGCGCTCCCCGCGCTCGCAGAGAAAGGTGAGATCAGAGGTGTCCGTTATCTCACCGCAGGATACGCCGACGTTTCGATCAAGGTCAACTCGTTTGGCGGACACTCGTCTGTTCCCGGTCCGCATTCGTCGATCGGATACCTCGCGCGCTTCATCTCTGCCCTCGAAGATGCGGACATCTACGCGCCGGTTCTCACCCGCCAGAACCCGTACTACGGGTACCTCCACTGTTTAGACGTGTATGGCTCTCCGGACTCGGTTCCCAGCTGGCTCCATGACGTGTTGCAGAGGGACAATGTGGAGGAGCTCGCGCGCCGCGTCGCGAGCATTGGCCCCAGGCAGCGGTTTGTCCTGCAGACCAGCAAGGCAGCCACAGTGGTTCACGGCGGTACGAAGAACAATGCACTGCCGGAGGAGGCTGAAGTCATCTTCAACTCGCGCATTGAGGTGAGTTTCTGCGCTTCCACTCCCACCGTTGCTTATCCAGTAGACCACATCGTCAGTCGAAAAGCACTTCGCGGCTGTCTCCGAGGTCCTGCTGCCCGTTGCGGAGAAATATGACCTCACCTTCAACTCATCCGGAAGCGTCCTCCACACCGGCACTCAAGGCACAGTACACATCACTCTGCGCAGCAACACGCAGCCCAGCCCGATCACTCCGTGGGGTACGCTGCAATGGGCCCGCTTCTCGTCCGCGGTGGCCAGCTCGTTTGGCGAGGACACCATCGTCTCTCCCTACCTGTCCGTCGCGAACACGGACACGAAGCACTACTGGCACCTCTCCACCCACATCATGCGGTTCACGCCCGCGCGCCTCGGTACCCGCCTCAACGCACATACCGTCAACGAGCGGATCATGCTTCAGACCCATCTCGAGGGAGTCAAGTTCTTCCATGGTATGCGGGCTTCGGTTGGCTGCACTGACAATCCCAGAGCTCATCCTCAGCTTTGACCGTAGTGTATAACCTACGATTGCATCGTGTAAAAAGTCACGTCGGGGGACAAGATCTCGAATATAGGCAACAACGGGGGCGAGTGCAATCATGCTCTCTGACCCACCTGGATATTCTATATGTGGTCGGAAATAGGACATGAACTCGCCGGAACGTGTTTGCATGTCAGGTTAGATCCAACCATCAAGCTTCCGTATCCTCTGCTACGGTTACTTGTCTCTCCATAAGGTTCCATCTTTCCCTATCGAGCCCTCCCTCGCACTCATTGTCCCATGGTACAATCCCAGCCGCTCTGTTCTGTGGTCTCAACCTCAGGCAGGCACCCTGAGCCACCACGGAAGACCAACCCAGAGGCTCCGCGGCTCCTTCCCGAGGGGCGCACTAACACTGGAAACGTTGGAGGCAGATCTCGCAGTTTGAGAATAAGTGTGGACATTGCATAGATGCCCGATGCCGAGGGCCAGCTGATTGACTGGATGTCAGCGAGTGGCAAATATGCGACAGCTGACGCGCGCGTCGAGTGACGCGAGTCAATCTTGTGGCGCTAACGCGATTTAGCTGCTACTGACACACGTCAGACAGAGAGCTTTTTAAAGCGCCAGTCACGGAACATCTTCTGCAATGACGACTCCTAGAGGTAACTTTCAGCCAGGACAAGCTGCCACCCAGGTTGAGCAGAGGTGTGGGCAAGGAAGCGTGACGACGACTTGCACCTGTTTGGTCAACGCATTAAGGTTGTGCTGGGGCAGGCAAGGTTTCAGCTCGCGGCACCAACCAACATGGGTCATCCAGCTAATCATCAACAATCATCACGTCACCATCCTGTCCAGTCGACCTTTGTCGGACGCGCCCGTGACGGGTGTATAGAAAGTTGTGAAGACATCTTCTTCCTCTCTTACACTTTCTTCCTCATTTTCGTTCACCTTGCTCACACCCTTCACACCCAGCATGGCTGAGAGCGCCGAGAAGGTGCCGCGCAAGTCGGGTGACAGCGGCAGCTTGGACAGCAAGTCTAGCACTCCGTCACTGTCAAACTCGGCGGCAAATCTGCCCGTTCTCGGCCAGACTGACGAGTGGGGAGTTCGCCCAACGCAATCAGCACCGACGAGCCGCGACAACTCTGAGAATAGGCGTGGAAAGACGCGCGTCCTCCGACACAGTACCTCGCACTCTCCTATCCGGCAGCACGATCCCCGCGTTCCGTCTCCGCTTGCCAACATATCGGAGCGGACTGCTGGACATGCTGACGCCGGCCAAGGCGCTGCTCTCGAGCTTGTTCCGACCTACACATCCGCTACCTCTCCACCACCCCCGGCAGCCGCTTCTTCGTCTTGGGGCATGGTTGGACCACGTCGAGGGAGCGAACCCGCATCGCGGATCCGCATTCAGGCCCGACGGTCCAATTCGGATCCCCCGCTTCACCGGCTCCGGGACCTCGAACACGGCCATCGCAGCCATGATTCCTTTACCATGAGGGACATTTACAATCCCCGTGAACTTTCAGCACTGGAACTCGACTATGAAGCGGCTTTTGAGAGAGATATGGCACTTACCGAAGCGTGGGGCCCTCCGGGAGCCATGGAGGACACCTCATCGTCCAGTGGTGGGGTTCCAAGTGGTCGTGCTTCTAGTTCGACCGACTGGGGTGCTCATGCTCATCCCGAGGGGCTGCCGCCCCTTCGGAACCCACATTACAGCGAGTTCAGAAGCCGTGGTATCGACAAAATCACAAAGAATCGCCGCTGGGCCATCATGAACGATGTCGGGCCACTCAGCTATCGCAAGTCGCCCTGGTCCCTCATGCACAAGGACCTCGCCTTCTTCGCCCGCCACTTTACAGACATTCGCAAGCTCAGCGGCGGCGCCGATGGACCTTCATCCCCTTTGAGCTCGACTGTCGGACACTTGATCATGGTAGTCGTCTCCTTGATCATCACCATCTTCTGCCTGGCGGCATTCATCTCGGTATTCTTTATCATCGTTACGCTCTACATGTTCGCCTTTGTGTGCCATCGCTTCCAGGGCCCTCGTATCCGCAAGTCCAAAGCCGACAAGACGCTCAAGTATGATTGTCCCCCCTCACCCCACTGTAACGAGGAGGAGCACAATGGTCCGGAGAAGTGGTTCTTGTAAGTCCCAGCGTTGGCATCAGCTAACAAACTGCAGCGTTAACGGAATCGCCACGCTCGGTTCCGGCGCCCAGGCCGTCATTGACCACCTCCATCAAGAGACTGGACGCCCGATCACGTCCATCCACAACCGCTCACTTGGGGCGTGGTTTGATCTCGTCGAGTGCATTCTTATGCGGGACTTTCATCTGAACACTGCCAACGTCCGAAACGGCTACAAGTACATCTACAACGCCATCGCGGACCCCGAGGTCGACAAGGTCGTCCTCATCGGCCACTCGCAAGGCGGCATAATAGTGACCGCCTGGGTGGACCAACTTCTGGTGGACTTCACCCGCGAGATGCTGATCAGACTCGAAGTGTACACCTTCGCCAGCGCTGCCGACCACTTCAGCCGTGCGCGCCCCGGAAAGCACCGACAGGATCCCATGTTCGGCAACGATGGCCTCTTTGGGCGTGTGGAACACTTTGCCAACGACGGAGACTTTGTTGCCAACTATGGCGTTTTGCGTCCAGACGTCCGCCAACCCGAAACGAATGTTTATCCCCCGATGTCGGCGGAACCGGCGGTCCCACAGGTGTCTGTCACCGCACCCTCTGTCGCCGCCAGCCAAACTGGGATCTCTGCAGGTCCTCAGGTACGAGCGGTGACTCTCGCTGATGAGCCCGACTTGGCAGCTCCGGTCGCTGACGCACGTGCCCCCCGTGGCTCGGAAGAGCGCACCGGAGCGAGGCTGGAGGCTGATGCTGACCAGGATGCTGCTGCCGCTGTTGCTGCTGCTGCTGCTGCTGGTGCTGATGTCTGCACGGCTGAAGAGCGGTACGGTCGCTTCACTGGACGCATATTTGTTCGCCCAATGACCGGCCACTCTATCCTTGGCCACTAGTGAGTCATCTCATGTGACGTATCGCAGCTAACCATACAGTTTCTGCTCTGAGAAACCGGAAAAGTCCTTCCTCCGCATCGATGGCATTGACGAAGTCAGTCGGCTCGCTGCGTACCGCGGCGGTGAGAGGCGGTTGCCCTACACATCGTGGATGGTCGACAGTAAGGGCAAGGAGATTGCAGGAACGAGGAGAGAGGGAGTACCCGCTGCCACCTACAGGCAGCAGCGGAGGCCTGGCTTCAACGCATAGAGTAGAGGTGTGGTGTGTCGTTGGCCACCATTTCCCTAACGTTTGTACAAAGAAATGCCCTGACTCTGGGAGTCACTGGGCGATGAAGCGGTCTGTGTGTTGTTCGGGGTCGGGTTCCCAGTGCCCAGTGGAATCTGCCACTCCTTGCCCACTCTCTCGAGCTCTCTGACCTGACCTGAGGAGTCACTCGCGGTCGTGGTGAGTTCCATGGTCGATCCGAGGCACGGAGTGGATCTGCCGCCATCGCTGGAATGCCACCGCTCCAAGTTCGGAATGGCTGGAACACCCTCGCCAACGGAGACGGCCGTCACCGATGGGAGGTGGGGGGATTGCTATTGGGTGGCCCCACAGGTTCTCACACGCACTGTTGCCCACACAGAGCCGAGGCGTTTCGCCAAGATCTTGGAGGGTAGTGTCAGCGACGCCGACGATGGCCAGGTCCGATCTGAGGAGGCTCGTGTGCAAATGAAAGAGATCGAGCAAGCCAAGTTGCTGTCTGTGGTGGGGTGCGGTGGCCGAGTGGACAGTGTCTAAACAGGTTCAATCACTCAAGGTGGTCAGCGAAGAGCGGGTGCAGATGGCGAGCTCGGACCAAAGGGTGCGGAGTGCTGGGTGCCCCGCTCAGTCTGTAGGGTGTCACCGGGCGGCGGTGTGCAGCTGCGGCTTACTTTCTCATCACATCTTGCTCAGTACTCAAGAGTTGGCTTTTTTCCCAACCTGACCGAAAGAGGCAGATGGGCATTGGGACTGGGGTGTGCTGGCGCAGGTGGGCTGGCGGTGGAACAGGTGGTGATCTGTGCAGCGGCGACTGGTGGCTTTCGGGGCCACAGATCTCCCGGCCCTACCATTATGCACCTTCGGAAGACACTCCGCCGTGCGTCGAGAAGAAGCAGTTTTGCACTGAATGGACAGCTCGCAATGGTGAATGCGGTCTGTCGCCGCCCCGGAGAACGAGGGCAGAGGTACGCGTGCTAGTCGTCCGGGGAGACGTGCTCGCCCGCCTCCTCGGGCTTCATGTGCTCGCGGGTTTGCTGGAGAAGTAGGTCCAGGCAGCGTGGCAGATTCCAACAATGGCGATGTGACCTGGTAGGAACGACTTTTTTTTTCTTTTCTTTTTTTTTTCTTTCTCTTTCTTCTTTGCCTGGGTGTTCCCGGCAGAGGCCAACTTTTTCTATTGTGGAAACACGTCTAGCCCTGAAACAACGCGCTGTACGGGTGCGAGGCATGCTTGAACAATGGAGAGAGAGAAGCGTGGGCCAGGAATGCATGCCAAGGGTCGAACGGCAGTCGGGCAAGAGAGAGGAGACCGGGGGTAGGGCAGCCAGGGACAGGGCAGCCACAGCCGAGGGCTCGAGGACCAGCACAATGAGCAAAAGACGGTCGCAGCGTCGACGCCACCGCCCGCCCTTTTCTGGCTTGTGATTGAGTCCAGAGGCCAAACCGTCACCTAATTCAGCAAGCGCAGAGGTCGAAACAAGGCGAGAAGCGCGCCGCGGATCGTTGTCTCTGGTGCAGCGATGGAAAGCCCATCCATTTGCCTGATAACAGGGTTGGCTGCACAAGCTGTGGTGTGGCTTGAGGATCGGGATCGCAAGAGGGGGGCCATGCGCGGCGCTGGGTATAGCGGCGGTATGCACACAAGGAGCAGGTCCTCGGTGAATCAGACCCGGGACTGACCATCTGCCCCGACCCACCCATCCACGCCGCCGCCTCGGAAAACCCCCGCTGCGCCCCCTCATGGCGGACCACTGGCGAGGGTGACGAACGCCTCCGGAGGTCGGTGCGACGTTGTGGTACCTGTACGTTCCGGTTCTCCAAGGCTTGGCCCGCGAGGAGGAGCGAGATGCGACGGATTGAGGGATGTGAAAGCAAGAATCGAGAGGGGGGAAGAGCGAGGTCCGCCAAGGGTTGAGAGCCAGAAATCTCAGAGGAGCTAGTCGCCTCGAGCTCGAGCTTGGCCAGCGAGGTGGCTCCATAAAGACTTGCCCGGCCTGCGTCGTAGCCTTCCTGACGGTCCTGCTCGAGTGCTATCCCCCTTTCTCCTCTTGGTTGATATCAGAGCCTTCCCCTGTAAACGACGAGATCCCAACTCCACCCTCCTCTTCACTAACAACAACGACCAAACGGACGGTGACGACCAAGTCAACAGTGACAACAAAACGACCATCTCCTAAGCGGTGCCCCCCACAGTCAAAGCTCAAGCAACATGCCCGCCCGCCAGTCCCCCCTCCCCGTCCTGATCGTTGGTAACGGTCCTGTCGGACTTCTCATGGCCTACACGCTCGCAAAGAACGATGGTGAGTAGGAAGGCTCATGAGTCGCAAAGTGGTGTAGTCTTACCAGGTTCCAGTTCCCGTCATCCTCATCACACGTCACATGCGCCGTCTTGGTGTCCCCAAGGCCCATGCTCTCTCTCCTCGCTCGCTCGAGATTGTCCGCCAGCTCGGTCTGCCCGTTTCGGCGATCCGTCGCCTCCCCGCCCACCGTCGCGATGCCATGCACGTTCGCTTCGTCACAAACCTCTCCGGCCAGCAGGTCGGCTGCCTCCCCTACGAGCGCATGTCGCTCGACGTTCTGGACGCCAGCCCAGAGGTGAGTTACAATTTTCCCCCTCGTACTCTTTTTGCCTGGCACGGACATGTCATCCGATGCCCCATTGTGCGGAGTATCGCACTGGTTCTCCGACGCCATCCGTCTGGTGGCGCCCGACAAGGCACGCAGAGTTGACGACTATAATTCATTCAAGGAAAGCATTTTGCACCAGAAGCTGACATGCCAGATGGTCCACAACGTTGCCCAGCCTGACCTCGAGATGATGATTGAGACTATGATGGAGCACGAGACAAACGTCGACTACCGCAAGGGCTGGACATGGATCCAGCACGAGGAGGTGGGTTTACCCGGTTGCGCTCCAATTTGGTCCGACACTGTCGTCTGAAAGGGTCTTCTTTCCAAGTGCCACCCTGGAGCGAGCGCTTATCAGCATCCGTCGATCTGGCTGACGCCACAAACAGATTCAGCGTGGTGGCGAGACTATCTGCGTGTCCACCGTCGAGGATACCTACAGCGGCGAGGAGATGTACATCGAGTCAAGCCTTGTTATCGGCTGTGACGGTGCCAACTCCCGTGTCCGCAAGGCTGCGCACATCACCTCGGACGGGGAGGAAACCGGTACGCGCGAGTGCTCCCAGATGGCTGTCGGACAAATTGCTTACGTTCCCAGCCGATACCATGATGACCATCCACTTCAACGCCGACCTCCGCCCCGTCGTCGGCGCCAACACTGGTATGCTCCACTGGATCCTCGACCCCGAGGCCCGCGGCTTCAWTRTCGYMKRCGAYATTGAGTACAACCACGTTCTCATCCACAACATCGACCCTACCCGCGACCCTATCGCCTCGTTCTCCCCCGACAAGTGCATGGACATCGTCCGCGCCGCCATCGGTCAGGACATTCCCGTCGACTTCCAGTGCTCTATGCCTTGGGTTCTCCGCCGCAAGGTCGCCAACCAGTACTTCTCTGGCCGTGTCGTTCTTGCCGGCGACTCTGCCCACTCCTTCCCTCCCACTGGTGGTCTTGGACTCAACTCGGGTATCGGAGACGCCCACAACCTTGCCTTCAAGCTTGTTGCCTGGTACCACGGCTGGGCCAACCTCGACACTGTCCTCCACACCTACGAGGCCGAGCGTCGCCCCGTCGCTATCAGCAACGCTATCCAGTCGGTCAAGAACGGCCGCAAGATCTTCGCCCTTCTCAAGGCCGTCAAGAACACCAACCCCGACCCCGAGATTGCTCGCCTTGAGATGGCCGAGGCCCTCAGCGACCCCAGGCAGATGGCCTACATCCAGACCCTCATCGCCGACCAGGCTGAGCACTTTGACAACGTGAGTTCAAGAACGTCCGACAAACTCTAACACTGCAGCTCAACCGTCACATTGGCTACGTCTACGACGCCACTGCCAAGACTCCCATGATGAACACTGGCCCCGACTATGTGCCCATCTTCCGGAAGGGTGCCCGTCTGGTCCACGCCTGGATCAAGATCAAGACCCAGTGCACCCATGGTCTCGGCCCCGTCGACCTCTCGTACCTCCAGGGCGACCTCGCGAGCGACAAGCTCAAGAGCTGGCAGTACTCGGTGCTCGACACCATCCCCCCCAACTCGTTCACCCTCTTCTACTCTGGCTCCTCGTGGGGCAAGAAGGCGGCGCAGATCAAGACCCTCTTCGCCCAGAACAATATTCCTCTCGCGTGTCTCGAGGTCGGCAAGGACTTTGACTTTGTCGAGCGCAAGCCTGGAAAGGCATGGCAGGAGGGCTACGGCCTCAAGAACAACGCCGTGCTCGTCCGCCCCGACCAGCACATCGAGGCCATCATCCCCTCGGCCCAGTCGTCCCAGGCCCTCCTGGACGCCACCCTCTACTCTCTCGGTATCTAGACGTGTTCCAACCTGTGTATAGATAGTGTACCATCAATGTGATGCAGAGAATGCCTGCAGTATTGTCTGTTACGGTACTACCAGCATGCCCAGCTGTAGGTCGGCCAAGTCATCAAAGTCGAGATCACGATCAGCCAACCCAGTGGTCAAGGTAAATTATCTTTGAATTATGTTTGAATTATCTTTAGATTTCTTCGAATTCCATGTCCACCTGCGTGCCCGAAATGGAGGAGCATCCGTCACAGTGAGCTGAGGTACTCAGGTTCATCCTTTCTGCCAGTCGCTGCCATCTCTTTCATCTACGTCCCATTGATACTGGCACGCGCTCGGCTGAAGGCACAGGAGGCCGAGGTCGGTCGATCACCACAGTCCCAGCAGAGTTTGAGCACGTCTCGCTCCGGCCCCTACAGTTCCGGTTCCAGTTTCTGTTCCACTTCTCGACGCGACCATTACATTGTTCATTAGTCCCTGTTGCTTTGGTTCTCCACCAAGAGGGCTAGGAGACACCATGTTCTCGACGCTCTCGTGCGGGGGAGGCGCGTGGCGTTGTCCACTGGCAGAACATGTCAGGTACAGAGTGGGGGACGCGGTCTTGGCCTTTCCGGCTCTGCGCGAGACGGCAGCGACTGTCGGGGCGAGCACAAGTTGGTGAGCAAGCCCATGGGGGAGGCGGGACATGCGTCACGAGAGCTCCCGCCTCGTCTCAGTGTGGAGGTATGCGGGGCAAAGTGATGATCAGGAGGGGCGACGCGGGGACGCCGATCTGATGAACAGATCGGCTGTGGGGTAGAATGTCGATCAGTGCTAATTCGCGTGGCACAGAGCGAGGTAAGAGGCAGTGAGGTAAGATAATGAAGACCCCAATGCTGCCCCGAGCACAAGATCTGACCATCCCCAGCCCGTGCAGCACCGGAGGGGAGGAGTGGGTCTCCGGCGTATTCCTGCCGCGGAAGCACCAACCAAATCTTTCCGCAGTTTCTAGCTGTGTTTCTCCACTGGCACGAAGGTCGCCGCTGAATGGGGTGGTGGGGGTGGCGAGTTGCGAGCGTGCACCGTGACGGTGAAGAACACGCCGCTCGCACAAGCCGCCCACGAGATGCTCGCGAGAGCCGGGGGCCGTACAATAACCGCTGGATTTCCGGTCGGCAGATGTCGATGTCGCAGAAGAGTGGGGTGTGGGGCTGCGGGCAAGACGGCGCCCGCCCCGCGGGGCTACCTGGAACGAGCGAGGTGCTGGCGAGCGAGCGCGCTTTCCAACTCCCAGATCCATTCAGTGAACAGCGCACGGAAAACAGGATGTATTTAGTCGACGCAGTGCATGGTCGAGCCGTGTTTGTGGGGGGCCAGTGTGCTCCGACGTGACCAACCACAGGGCTCGCGATCTGTCACAAATGTCGGGCCCCCGTGCCTCTCTGTTCTGAGCATTGCAGAAACAGCAACAGCACCAGCAATGGAAACGCGGCCAGCCATTTGCGGGGTGGGTGTGTGCGCTCGCACGCGCGCGACTCTCCCCGACTGCCAAGGACTTTTGGCGAGTGTCCAAGCCAATCGAGGGTGGAGTGTAGCCAGATCCACGGCTGCGGAGAGCTCCGGTGTCGGCTGTCGGCTGTTCGTATTGAGTGCTGCACAATTGGAGAGCAGCGTAGTCTGGGAGATCCAGATCGAGACTGGCATCTGGAAACTACTCTGTTGCAAACGCTGAGAGCTGAACCCGMSRGCCMMTGCTGTCGGAGAGAGAAGTGTCCCGTCGAAGTGTCCATGTCGCGGCGCGGAGATGCGGCGAGGGCCATCTCGTCTCCGGTTGGCTGGCGGGTCGTGCTCTGTTTGGTCGTTGGCCAGAGATAGCGATAGCTGCGCCCCCCAAACTCTATATTCAGCGGGCCGGAGCGTACCCGGAGAAGAGGAGGAGCACGAGGAGCAGGAGCGACAGCAGCGAGCGATGCTGCGTTTATTACGGTAATGGGGTGATGGAATGCAGTGCCAAAGTGGTGGCTGTGTCAGGCAGGTCGTGCAAGTCGACCGTGTCTCTCCCAAACAATCGGACGAGCTGCGACATTGCTTTGCTCGGGATGCTGTGAACACCGGTTGTTCTATCCCTTTTCATACATCCCCCACCCCACCACATGTCACTGCTGCATTAGATTCATGATTCATGGATCTCCTTGAGTCGCAGGCTGTTGCAGAGGCTGTAGCAGATCGCGGGCGGGGACCATCGAGGACAGTACTCTCCAGAACCCGGGAGAGAGAGGGGGAGGCTGGGGAGGAGTGTTCCCACGATCACTTTCCGTCTCCCCCGGTTATGTCTTGGGCCTCTCGTCAGTTGCCAAGAACCTTGGGACCAGAGCACCGCCGTAGTAGCAGTAGTGGTGGTGCAGTGAGTGACACAGGAAACCCACCCACCCACCCACAGTCCATCCGCCATGGACCACGACACGTGCCGTGCCCAAGCAAGTGGCAATGCGGACGACACCGCTCACCTGACCTCGTCCGCAGCCTTGGCCCGTCCTACCACCCCCAGCACTCGCTGCTCATGCGTGCTACCAGTACCTCAGTTTCCTTTCCCACGAGGAGGATGAGGCGCAGTAGCGCGCGCGGACAGTTTGGGCGCGCACAATCTTCCTTGGCAGACGCCGCCACTGGAACACGCATGAGACCAGCGACCAACACCACCAGACCCGGCCCAGACCCAGAGACAGCCAGCCCCCCAGGCGCTTCCGCGGAACGGAAAACAAGGGAGGGGGAACAGTAGTGCCAAGAAGGCGATAACGCCTTACCTCGACGGGTCCACCAACAGGAGCACGCCCATTCAGATAAGTGGACGTCGAGCATGCATGGGGAAACCGGTTGTTGACCAACCCCTTTGCTTTCTCTTCTCGATTATTCTCACTCGCACATCCACGCTTCAGCACCACTCGCCATCGTTGACCTCTCAGCTGCGGTTGTCTGCAAGACTTGCGGCCCACAATGCACCCACTTGCCTCGCAGTACATCTACGACCGGCCCAACGAGAGCGGCATGGTCCCATTGTCCGAGGGCCCGTACCCGTTGATAGTGAGTACAACTTGTATGCAGAGACAGTCTGACAAGTACAGCCAAAGGTGCCGCCCATGAAGCGGGCATCCAGCGTCCACAATGCCCTTGCAACCGTCGAGTCTGACGACGCATTCGTGTTTGCAATCGCCCGCTCGTACATGGCCGAGAAGCTGGTTCGCGGCAAGCGCCTGCCGGCGGTGCATCTGAGCGTGCTAGCAGTGGAGCGCAAGGTAGGTATCATCAGGCGGCGGCAAGGCAGGACCGCTCGCGAGCAATGAGGGGCATGGCTGACCCGCAGATCAAGTCGCGATTCCTGCCTCAGTTCAATGAGGCGCGTCACTACTTTGGCCTGCCCACGAGCCATCTGTACCGGGACTCTGTGCCCCCTTCGGTGCTCGTTGCAGGCGTGGCCGTGAACCGCCTGGACTACGACGACCCACATGCTCCGCCAGCCTACTCGCAGGCCGCCCCCATCCACTACGAGGGCCCCCGCACAGGAGCTCACTGCTGCACATGCACCTGCGCTTCGCATGCGCCGCCGTACGAGGAGACGGACGCGCTGTCGGCTACCTCGTCGCGAATCTCCTCAACCCTCTCGTCGTCGCTTTCGTCGTCGCTGTCATCAGCTCTGTCGTCTGCGCTCTCGACATCCCTGTTGAGGCGGTCCGCGCCCCCGTCCAGGAGCTCAAGCCCCTCCAATGCGTCGTCGCCCGCCTCCAGTCCATCACATTCGCCGCGGCCCTCGGCATCCTCGACGTCCGCAATGTTCTTGCCCCTCTCCTCGATTCACAGCACGGCCCTGGTGTCCTTGCGCTAGGCCACCGGTCTGAAAGCGACCCCGGAAATCCAGGAAGGCCCTGCTGCCACTACGCTCCCCCAAGTCCATACCCTCTGCTGGCCCGGAAATCCCCTCCCTCCTCCCTGTCCCTCTCTCACGACCCTCTCTAGACCTGTACAGTCCCATTCACTCTTGTCACCCTGTCCTCCCGCCGCTGCACACGCCGTTGGCTCCCCCAAACGACCTCTCACACGAACCATGCACCCACCCCCGGACCCCCCATCGCGATATCCCTCTTTCCGTTGTCTATCCCCCAAACTCTTGTATATATTGATATATCGTGATCAGCAGTAGGATCAATGCAGCAGAACCGAGCGTTAAGGAGCGAGCGACGCCACATTCATGATTTCTCATGAGAAATGTCGATCCCTCGAACAGTGTGCGCAATTGCTTCGAGAACGGGGCGCTACTCCCATTCACTGCAATGGAGGGGCCATATCTTCGTTCATTATCATTACTCTCTCTCTCTCTCTCTCTGGATTCCTAAATTACTGACTCTCCCTCTACTTGCGGCGCAGCTGGACCACGCGGCTCTGGTAGTCGCCGCGGAGGCGCCAGCGGATGCCGACGTTGGTGAGCTCCTCACCCGAGGCCTCGCGCGTCTCCTTGTCCTCGTCCTTGTGGCCCGTGATCGTGAGGATGTAGGTAGCATTGGGCTCGAGGCCCTGCAGCTTCAGGTACGGCATAAAGTCGGTGATGACAATGTCGCGGATCTGGTACACGAGGACCACGCCGCTGCTGCCGTCGGCGGCCATGTACTGCGCCGCGGGCCAGTTCGAGTCCCACGGCGTCACGAGGCGGTACATCTGGCCCGTGACGACAATGGGGTTGATCGCCTCGCTGAGCGCGACGAGGCTCGGGATCATGGCGCGCTCGTCGGCGGGGAGCTTGTTGAGGTCGAGCTCAAAGCCAAAGCCGCCGCCCATCATCGCGACGTGCGCGCGGAACGCCATCGGCGTCACGCGCTGCGACTGGTGGTTGGGCACCACGCTCACGTGGCAGCCCATGCTGCTGGCGGGGTACGACAGGGTGGCGCCAAACTGGATGTACAGGCGGTCATGCGCGTCCGTGTTGTCCGACGTCCAGTGCTGGGGCCAGTAGTACAGCATACCCGCGTCGAAGCGGCCGCCGCCGGAAGCGCAGCCCTCCCAGAGCACGTCGGGGAAGCGGGTCGTGAGCGTGTCGAGGACACGGTACATGCCGAGAATGTACCTGTGGGCGTCGGACGGGTGCGCGAGCTCGTGCATGCCGCGGTTGTTGTCCCACTTGACGTAGCTGATGTCCGCCGACTCGAGAATGTCGCTAATGACCTTGATGATGTAGTCCTGCACCTCTGTGAGGCCGAGATTGAGGACGAGCTGCCAGCGGCCCTCGGTGCGGTCCTGCCCCGGGGCGTGGAGCGCCCAGTCGGGGTGCTGCTCGTAGAGCTCCGAGGCGGGGTTGACCATCTCGGGCTCGACCCAGATACCAAACTTGAGCTTGGCGTCGGGGTTGCCGGCGTCCTGGACCTTGAAGCTTGTGATCTTGTTGACAAACGGCTTGAGGCCGTTCTTGAACCGCTTGGGGTTGACGACCCAGTCGCCGAGTCCCGCCTGGTCATTGACGCGCGGGTGCTTGACACCAAACCAGCCGTCGTCCATGACGAACATGCGCACGCCGAGCTGCCCCGCCGTCTCCGCAATCGGCAGCAGCTTGTCCTCGTTCATGTCAAAGTACGTCGCCTCCCAGTTGTTGAGCAGCGCGGGGCGCGGCTGCAGCGTGTACTTCGAGCGAGACAGGTGGTGCCGGTACAGGTCGTGGAAGGCGCGCGACATGCCGCTGATGCCCTTGTTCGAGTACACGGCGATGCACTCGGGGGAGGCAAACGTCTCGCCCGGGCCGAGCGGCCACGAGAGGTGCAGCGGGTTCATGCCGAGAAGCACGCGCGTGTTGCCGTGGAAGTCCCGCTCAACGTCCACCGCAAAGCTTCCACTGTACACGAGGTTGAAGCCCCACGCGTCGCCGGCGCTCTCGTTCGTGTCAGGCCGCGCGAGCGCGACAAACGGGTTGTAGTGGTGCGACGTGTAGCCTGCCAAGCTCGAGAAGCTGTTGTCAGTTCACTGCTCCATCTGACCGAACTCACCCCTGGTTGCCGTGGTGCACCTCGCGGCGGGTGTGCATAAATTCGCGAGCCCAGTTGCCATAGTGGTGGATCATGTCGAGGGGGCCGGAGGGGAGGTCGAGGGACAGGCTCGCGAGGCGCTCGAGGGTGACCTGCTTGTCCGACTTGTTCGTAATCGAGACCGAGCGGGCAATCGCGCCGACAGCAAAGACCGAGTACGCGAGGCGGGCCTCGACGTTCGACCGCGTGTCCTGGAGCGTAATGTAGAGCGTCTGCACGTCCGCCTCGCTGCCGGACGTGTGCGGCTGGCCCTCGAGCTCGGCCGACGGCTTTCCGGCAACAATTTCGTGCGAGGCGTACGCAAAGTGGCTCACGGTGTGGCCGAGGGCGTGCTGGATGTGCACGGCGGGCAGGCGCATGTCGCCGCGGCCGACGTCGGGGAACTCGCGGCGCTTCTGCTCGCGGATCCAGCCGCCGAGGTCGAGGCTCTCCTCCTCCACATGCGAGGTCGGGCTGCCAAAGTGCTCGTGCACGAGGTCGCCATTCTTGTCCACGCGCAGAATGTACGTGAGCCCCTTGGTGGAGAGGGTAAAGGTCGGGAACGGGCCCTCGGTAGCCGTGATGCGGGGTTCGGCCTGTGTGCTGTTCTTGATCTGGGTCATGGCGCCGTGGTCGTGGGGGTCCGAGATGTGGAGAGAAGTGGACAAGCGTGGGCCACTGCTTTATCAAGTATCTGGATGGTGAGTCTGGGGTAAGCGCAATGACAGCAGAGAAATGGGCACCATGGCCGGCCATCGCGCCGAGAGACAGCTTGTCTGCTGCCCAGACAGTGGGAAGATTCAACGTTCAATGTGCGTCATTGGCAAGCAACCTCGGCCCGACGCTCCGTTATCGGCCCTTTTATCATCCTCGCACTCGGCCACTCGTCCTCCAACCCTGGCAATCATGGCGCGCCCCTCCTCAGAAGGGAGATCGCTCTGTATTCGGTAGATATGTGCAACAGAATCGAGAATCCGACTCGGCACTCGGTGCAGCGCCCGGCGCGAAGAGCGGTCCCATCAGATATCGGCATCTTGGACTGTGTGTGTTCTCTCTTTCTCTGCACTCGTCCACATCGGCAGGTTGCGAATGATGCCTAGGAATGCATAGAACTCCAGGCTCCGTCCTGGGAGAAGAACGGAAAGGGAAACTGCCGCTGCTGTAGGCGTTTTGTCCTCAAGTTCATCGACGACATGACAAAGAACAGTGTCCGCCGATCCCAAGTACATTGTAACTCTCTCTTGTAAAATGTTCACTCGATCAGGTCTGATCTAACTGCATGGCCACTGCTGAGCCTGCATACAACTACATACGTCTAATATACAAGTTTGGGGCGGCGTCCCAGCGGAACCGCTAGCCCTCCACCTCGGTCCAGCCCTCGACGAGGGCATCGACCGACGGATCCATGTCCTCTTCGAGGTGCTCGACGTCGACGCCGACATGCACACCCTCGACGCCGCTGGCGCGTATCGCCTCCAGCTCGGCGTTGACGTCCACGTCGACGTCTACATCCACATCCCCGTGTCCGTGCCCGTGTCCGTGTCCGACATCCACGGCCACCGCATGGGCTCCAACATCGACATCAACATCCACGCCAACGCCCACGTCCATACCGACACCCACGCCGTCGCCATTCGCAGCGGCCGCGACGGCCTTGACGGCATCTACCGCCTGCACGACCTCGCGTTCCGATGCGGGCCACACGCCCGCCTGTCCCGACGCCCACATCCACGCCTCGCCCGTGTCCTTTGGCCGCCTGCCCCGGCGCATGAGAGTGGGTGGCATGACAAAGCGGCGGTGGCTCGGCGCGACGTGGCCCTGGCGCAGTGATGGCGGTTTCGCCGTTGCTGCTGCTCCTGCTGCCGGCGCCACCGATGCTGATGCCGATGCAGCTGCGACCTGGTGCGACGCCGGCGTCGCACGCAGCGCGGCCTGCGCAGCGGAGATAGTGTCGAGGCGCTGGTAGATGCCCTCCAAGCGCGTAGAGCGCCACGTCGGCTTGCGGACCTCGAGCACCTTTTCAGAGACACCGTCCGCCCAGCCGCCCTTGCCGCTGCCGCTGCTGCTCTTGCTCAGATCCGGTGTCTGCGCGTGCAGGACCTCGAGCCACTGCGAGCGCCGCTGGTCTGGCAGCGGCGCGTCAGGGTCGTCCACCAGCCGCGACACCTCCTCCGGGTCGTCCTCGCCCGCGGACGAGTATTCAGATGACATGTAGTCAATGTGCAGCGCGGAAGCGGGGAGAATGTCGCCGAACGAGGGGTCGAGAGCTGCTTTGGAGCGTCGCTTTTGTTTCTGAGATGTTAGCTCGTGAAAGGCCAGAGGAGCTACGCACCAGATCCTTGCGCGCCCAGCGGCGCCGGTTCTTTACATACTTCTCCTTCCGCTTCGCGTGCTTGGGGTCCACGTCTGCGAGGTAGCGCTTCGCAAAGTTCATGAAAGCGGTGCGCGCTGCAGACTGAGGGTTAGCAAAGACAACCGACAACTTGCAACCCACCTTGACCAGCTCCTCCTCCAGATCTTCCGGGGGTACTTTTGCCCAGCCCTGGAATGCGCGCGCCTCGGCGATGAACGTCAAACACACGCGGTCCAGCCACTGCCAGTCAGCATATGGGTACGCAAGGATACTGTACCCACCTGAGAGTTGACGGGGTCACCCAGTCCTGTCATCCAGTTTGGGACCCAGTAGCCGTCGCCGGGGCGCGCGTCAGGGGCGGTGACTGCCGTCGGAGGCGGGAGTGGGTCGTCCATGCCAATGTTCATTGCCATGCGCATCTTGGTGCGGATCGCACGACCGAGCTCGACGCGACGACCGCGCTCGACGCGTTTACCAGTCCCCTCGTCGCGTTTCGCGGCCTTGCGTGGTGTGTCGTCGTTCTCGTCATCTCCCAGCGCTGCAGAACGTTTATGCGTAGAGGAAGAAGTGCTTGGTCCTGCAGTCGGAAGGGACACTGCTGAAGCAGCAGCAGCAGCAGCGAGGGATACAGGCGTGGGGGCCACGGCGACGGGCACGTGGACCGCGGGCACAGTTTGCACCGGGACAGGGACGTATGGCTGCTGCGCTGCGGCGAACGCGAGGTGGGAGTGGAGGATCGCGTCAGCAGTAGCGGGATGGGCATGGTGATGATGGTGGTGGTGGTGATCGATAACGTCCTCGCCTCGGAGTGCTCGTGCGGTGGGGTCGCGGAACGCGAGGGCGCGGCGCAGGCGAACGACCTCGGCTTTCAGCTGGTCGATGCTCCAGCCGTCTAGGGTGGATATCTCGTCGTCGGGGAGCACCGGCGGTGAGGCGTCGCCGAGGGACCCGCCTGCGCCGGGCTGGAGGTTTGCGAGGGCTGATAGAAAGGAGGCGGTGTGGTCGTCCTCCATGAATGAGCGGGGTCGTGGATGGTGGTGGTGGTGGTGAGAGTGGGTGGACACCAAAAGACAGTTCGAGGTTGTAAACAACAGTGGCGTCCAAACATGGACACGGAGATCACCCCGCTATCCGTCTCCGCCATCCATGATTGAGACCCTCCTCCGCGACGAGCGTGTCGCCGACGCCGCTGACGTTGCCAACGCGTCGGCTCCCTCTGCCTCTCAGAGAAGAAGGGTATATGTAGAATGCCAAAGAAAACGCGACTGCAAGAGCTCGGGGCGTGTCTCGTACGGAAACGGAGATGGGTCCAATCTCCGCCCCCCCCTTCCTGTCGTCGCGTCGGCCCGCGTCTCTGGCAACTTCGGTCGGTTTGGTCTCGGGGTTCCATCTCATCTCGAGTTTCTCTCAACGTCTTTGCCACCCACCACGACCACCAACAACAACCATGTGGTATGTCTGCTAAGGAACCTTGCAGTGAAAGCTGACCATCAGCAAGCACGTTCTCAACGCCCAGGTCGCCATCCGTGCCCCCTGCTGCCAGAAGTGGTTCGACGTGAGTGCGCCGGGCTGACTCTTTAAACGCCCAGCCGACATGGTGCTGATTGACGGCGACGAGATCAAGCGGAGCTCGGACGTGGGAGGACAAGGTGCCAAATTCCTCATATCCAATACCTGTCGCTTCTCACTCCGTCTCCACCTCTCCTCCTCAAGATCATGCTAAGCATCCTGAACACGATCTCGCTAACCACAGTGCCCCGAGTGCCACGCTGAGCGCGAGGACCACGACCTCCGCAGGACCTACGAGATGGTCTTCATGTGCAAGAAGGTGCGTCCAAGATTTTGGGGTGCTGTGAAGCCAGCAGTGGGCCAAGGAGCTGTCCGTTCCAGCTGCTGCTCCTCAGCTCGGCCCACTGTCCCCCAAATCCCCAACCGCCCGACCGCAATGAGGAGCAAGTCTGACTGACGTCCAGTGCAAGAAGGCGTTCCGCAAGGACATGCGCGAGTACGAGGAGGCCGACGAGTACTGCCCGCACTGCGACAACCAGTATGTGAGTACGCTGGCAGGCTGAGGTGGAAGTGGAGGCTCGGGACGTCCGTGCACGTTTCGGCATTGTGGAGGTCTGGGTCGGCTGTAGTCCTGCTCTCTCTCCCTTGAGTGACCGAGCCAGAGACCACGGGAATCATTCGAGGTGCCTGCAACTTCTCCGAGATGCGGTCCACATCTGGGGTCGGAGATTTGATCTGTCCCACCCCGTCAGCTGGCGGAGTATCCCTTGTGCAGAGCTGACGACAGGTCCTTGAGGCCAAGACCCCCAAGGCGATGCTCGGTGTCGAGGGCGAGGACGCGCGTGTCGACAACAGGATGATCAAGGACGACCGCGAGAAGGAGCGCGACGGCCGCAGTCTGTTCGGCCGCGACCAGTCCCACGTTCTCGGATAAGGGCTACAGCAACTTGCCACCCGCGAGCATGCGGCCGCCACTGGCTAGCGAGCAAGGGCTGCGCCTGCTTGCTTGCGTGTGCTTGTCTATAACGGCACATCAACCAGGAGGCGAGCAGGTGCACGCGATATCAACCACACCACAAAATCTGCGAAAGGCCACATCGTCCGACCGCGGAGGAGACGGGACAAGTTCTGGTTCCGCGTTCCCTCACCGCGCCGCCGACGGAGGGTGCGCCGATGTACTTATGATCAACCTCATGAAACTTAATGGGCTAGGAGTACCAATGACAGGCAGCTAGTCAAGAGACATGCGCTGGCGGTGACGGGCGGTCGGCCCGCCCGCATCTGCCCTCCCGGCGCTCTCACTGCTGATGCCTGGATGAGCGGGGAGCGCGAATGAGGGAGTCGCAGCCCACGGGGGATGGAAAGGTAGTGTGCTCCAGCACGAGCGCCTTTCCATCAGCCACATTTGGTCAACTGACGACTGGGACGGCCGGATTCTATCTGAAGGGGCTAGCACGCTTATGGTACTACTGACTGCAAGAATGGCGGCGTTTGCCGTGCGTGAGTCGCGTCGAGCGTAGCCTGCCACCGCTGCATGCTTCCCGATCACCAACCAGGGCACGGATCGTGCGGAACCTGGGCTCTGTATACTCCTGCTGTTGTGCACACAGGCTGCACTGACTACGAGCGAAGGGCCCGGAGCGATCGCTCTGTCGAGGTCTGTCTCCTTGAGAGCGATCTGGCCGTCGCGGTGGAGGCGTCCGTGTCGGCACGGTATGTGTGGCGCTCGATGTGTGGCGTCAGCGTGCGGCACGCGTCCCACCTGATACAACGACAGACTGCAGGCTGCTGTAACGGCTCGCCGTGGACAGCTGGCAGCAGACAGCGGCAGTGAGCGATCGAAACCCCCACGGCAGGACGTTCGACGATAGGCCTGGGACCAGGCCTAGGGTGCATGATGGCGGAAACAGGGACGCGTCGCTTTGAGTATGAATGTGCGGGCGCGAGGAGGTGAGCCCACGCGTGCAAGACGCGAGATGCGAGGCGCGCTTGGAACGCGCGACAGCCGAGAGCGAGGCCAGGAGGGAGGGAGTCCGTGGCGAGCAGCGCCGCGAGAACCATCGGTCCATTACTCTTTGAGGGCTCAAGCGCACTGTCCCTGCCCGCCGCACGCTGCACCCCACACACCCGCGCGAGGACGGACAATGTGCAGGTGGAGACGTCACACAGTGACTGTCACACCCCGCCAGTCACACCGCATGCCTCATGCCTCATGCCTCGCGCCTCACGCCTCACGCCTCGCGGATCGGATCTCTGTCGACAAGCCCGGCGCTCGGGGCGGCGTCACCCGGCCCGAAACCGACACCGTGCACTCTTCCTGCGCTCTTGTAGCTGCTCGCTGCTCGCTGCCCATCCGCCAGCTTTCTTCTTCTGCTCGCACAATTCCGAAGAGGTCGAGGGAGCGAGGCTGGGGAAGAGGTAGAGGAATAGTTACGGCGGCCAGTGCGCGTCGGGAGCGCGCATCGGAATGCGGCAGCACCCGTGTGCGTGCGTTTCTGTCCTCTGCCCTCCGCTCCGACCAGACACGGCTGCCAATCTCCCGCCCGCCCGCGCGCGGCCCATGGCCTTTGCTGCAATGTGCAGACTGTGAGCATCCGCAGCATGCCAGTCTGGGGCACCATGCAGTATGCGGGGGAGCGAGGACGTGAATGCGGACACTGACGCGGACATGGACGCAGTGGCGCCCCCTCTTCTGCGCCGGAGATTGCTCCGTCGAGGCTGTGCCGCCGCGGTGGCGCCCTGAGCCTCGTGGCCAGCCGCCAGTGGCTAGTGGCTAGTGGCTGGGCGGGCGAACCCCAGCGCCGCAGAGCACCACAGTCCTCCTGGAATCGCCCTCCCTCGGGGAACGTGGAACAGACACGCGCAAGGTGGCGACACCCGCTGGCTGGCTGGCGGGCTGGTCGGCTGGCTGCGGCAGCGAGCGCAGGGCAGGGAGCAGGAGCGAGCCAGCGCGAGGGCAAGGGGCACGACAACGAGCGCAAACCCAACGCCATACGCGAGGGTCGCGAGAATGGCAAGTCGCGAGGTCGAGGGTCGAGGTTCGAGGGTGCGTCGGGGCCGAGGGTTCCGGGGTCGGTGGCGAGCCGGCCGGATGCCAGCCGAGAAGGAAACTGCAGGACAGTGCGCACGCTGCCCTGCGCGTGACATGTAGGCGGCGGCCCGAGCGCCGGGGCAGGCGCGCGCGCAGCCCTAGAACTTTGTGCTTGCCGCGTAATGTCGCTGTCGCGGTCGCGTGGGCGAGAAGAGACGAGACGAGGCGCGATCCCGCACGAGCACTGCGCCGCTGCTGTCGAGGAGGGGCGAGCTGGGGCACGCGGCCGTTCCCGGAAGATTCACCACAGCGCGCGAGTGTGCCCTCCGCGCTGCTGGGATGGCTGAGATCCCAGGGCCAGGTAGGCGGGTGTGGCGGAGACCCAACGTGGCATTGATGGATCTGGCGCGTTCATTCTCACTTTGGCGAGCGAGCTCTCATGTTTGTGCGTGCACATCTTTCCAGGTGATTGCGTGCTTCTTGGCATGTGTCGCTGCTGCATCCCGGCGCGGTATAATATCATAGTACATGCATGACGTCGTGGCAGTGTGTGTGGGTATCCTAATCATAATCTATGTAGTAGTGGTTGGGTGGGTGGGTCGTTAAAACTCCTCTTTCTCTTTTTCCTCTCTCTCATGTGTCTCTAGCTGCGGAGCGCAAGATTGCGTACCTCCCACAGCCGCTTCTCCTCCCTGCGCTCGCGGTCGGCGAGGTCGGAGCTCGACTGCGCGGGCCGCAGCGTCCATCCGCGCATCTCGCGCCTGTGCCGCTCCTCGGCATCGCGGCACTCGGCCCACAGCTCGGGGGGAATCTCCGTGCCGACCTGCGGCAACGTGCGGTCCTCCCAGCTCGCGGTGGTGGTCGCGACCGAGTGCGCCGACTCAGATACGAATCTCGTCGACGGCGCGCTCGGCGCCGAGCTGCCAGAGTTGAGCCCGATGCTCACGAGCTTGCGGCCCGACAGCCGCGTCAGCGTGCCGCGGAGCCCAGCGTCGTCCTCGTCGTCCGCCATGCCCTCGAACGGGTCCGGCTCGTCCTCCTCGGGCGGCAGCAGCGACACCCAGCACATCTTCTCGGGGTCAAACTTCATGTCGCCGACAATGCGCACGGCCGGCGCGCCGCCGCCGTTCAATGGCGAGTGCGGTGCCGAGCTGCCCGTGTAGTGCGTAATGAGCGCGGGGCGTGCCGAGCTCGCCACAGTGTCAAAGTCGCGCAGAATTGCCTCGTTGCCCTCCCAGCGCAGCGTCTGGGGGTTCCAGGTCATCTCGCCGACAACCTTCTTCTTGTCCACCGCGCCGAGGTTCTTGATGAGCATTGCGGGCTGCCGCTGCCGGCGCGGCTTGCCACCCGACTTTTTGCGCTGCGGCTCTTCCTTGCTGCTGGGCGACTTTTCGAGCGCTACTGTCAGTTTTGTAAGCATGTTGAAACTCACACTTCCGGCCCAGCTTGGGGTACGATGGCGTCGAGGGGGGGTCGACGCGTAGGTCCTCGATTCCCTCGAGCTCGGTGCCGTCACCCCAGTGGCGCGTGCGGCGGGGCATCTCCATCGTGCGCACACGAGGCACCGGTGGCGGGCGGAGCTGTTCGCGCGAGATGGCGTGCGATATGGGCGCGCGCATCTTTGCGAGCGAGGACGTTGTCGGCTGCGTGAGGCGGGATGCAGACTTTTGCTGCCGCAGGTGGTGTCTGTCGTCGTAGTGGGCAAGCTCAGAGTCGGGGCGCACGTGCCCGGCGGCGATGGCGTCCTGGAGACTAGCCAGGGACTGCTTGCGGACGAGCGACGGGGACGGGGACGGCGGAATGTGGTGGAACGACTTTTGGTGCCGGAGCCTGGACGGCGTCGAGGGCTCACGGAGGCTCGACGGCGGCGGCGGCGGCGGGATTGGCGGCGGAGGCATAAAGCTGCCTGCTGTCAACCTGTTGCGAGAGGGAGCACGCGCAGGTGGCGGCTCGCGCATGTAGGTGAGAGGACTTGTGGGCCGGCTGCGTGTGTCCTTATGAGAACCACCAGAGAGGTTGCGACCGCTGGCGCGGCCGAGCGACGAGCTCGTACCCTGGCGCGCATTCATGGGTACGGAGGGTGACTGTCGTCCAAGCCGCTCGCGGTCGTCCTTGTCAGACGCGGGCGCTTTGGGCCTATTGCGCTCAGCACCGAGCGCAAAAGGCACCGGAACGGTCCGCATCCGGCGGCTCTTCTCCAGTCGTCTGTGGCTAAGTTCGGCACGCGGGTTGTCAAACACGATGCCGTCCTCGAACGAGTCGTCGCGGCCGTCGCCGTGTGGCGAGTCGATCTGGGGGCGGCCAGCGGGTGGCGGCGGGGCAAACTGCTGCTTGCGCTTCTTGTCAAGAATCGAGTTGAGCACAGTCGCCTGGCGTGACGTGAAGAAGGCCGGGTCGGGGATCACGAGGTCGACCTCATAGTCCTCCTCCTCAAAGTCGTCCTCAAAGTCGTCCTTGCTCTTCTCAGGCGGGCCGTCGGACACCGAGGTCATGGAGGTTTCGCTGTTGCGTCCGTGCCGTGCGCGAGAAGATGCTCCGCCTCCTCGAGGCCAAGATGGAGGACATTGGAG
>PQXP01000088.1:0-73814 GCA_002973495.1 Apiotrichum akiyoshidainum
CGGCGGCGCAGCAAGTGGCGTGTGACTCCGGTCGTGCGCGTCAAGCGGGACCCGTCCCACAATACCACCGCCTTCGTCGGCCAGATTGCCGGTCGCCACCATTCCACGCTCCCAGCGCCCACGGGCTGGCAGTCGCGATGATGGAATATGTTCGGCATTTCGCAACGTTCCAGCGGACATAGCACCGTACGGACGAGTCGCGCGGTGGACTCGCCCAACACGTGCTGCGTGCACTCTGATCTCATCAACTTATCTCACTTCTCACGTCATTTCTCACAGCCTCAGTGACCGGCACTTGCTTCGTTCCTAAGCACAAAGCTCGACCGTGCGAAGACTGTACCTCGTACGCCGTGGTCGGCACTCGGCGCTTTGCGTCCTGCGCCCGTCCTCTATAAGTTCACAATTCAGTATAATGTAAAATGCATCACCTGCCCACGATGCCGTCCCTCCGCTACAGGCTGTTAATGTCTATTGCACAATCTACTTCGCCATGTCCTGATTCTACCGGCGCGCGCGGCCGCGCCGGCGCGTAATGACTGCTGTCGCTGCTGTGTCACTTGTTGTCTATCTTGATTCGCCTCTCTCTCTCTCTCTCTCTCCCTCCCTCTCCCTCTCTCTCTCTCTCTCTCTCTCTCTCTCTCTCTCTCTCTCTCTCCCTCTCCTTCTCTCGCCGTCTCATCTCGTCCCTCCTCCGCTATCCGCTCCGCTATCCGCTCCGCTATCCGCTCCGCTATCCGCTCCGCTATCCGCTCCGCTCACACCTCTCGCCGCTCCGTCTCCTCTCTGTCTCTCCTTTATCACTTAGAATCCAGACGCGACAGGCGCGGCCTGCGCGAGACCGCTGCGGGAGAACGTGACGGTGGGGCGGTCCCGCTCGCGGCCGCGCGGCGCGACGGGCTGCTCGGTGGGGGGCGGCGGACACCGCGGGAGGGAGGCCGAGCGGGAGAGCTGCGGGGCAGGGCCGGCATTCGGTGTCGCGGGGGCGGTTGACGACGCGGCGGGCGCCGCGGGCGAGGCATTGGCAGTGGGGTGGACATGCCCGGTCGGCGTAGCCTGTGCCGACGACGACTGGGCAGCGGGAGCAGGGGCAGGGGCAGAAGCAGCTGACTGCTGCGCCTGCTGCTGCGCCTGCTCTCGCCCGTCGCCCTGGGCCTTTGCGCTCGAACGCGCTTCATGGTGCTGATCGCGGCGGTGCTTGGACTCGGGAAACTCGATGCCAGACTCCTGTTCGCGCGAGTGCCAGTACACCAGGAGGCGGTCGCCGTACTTTTGCATCTCCTCGGGCGGGATCATGAGCGTAAAGTTGTTGAGCAAAAGGAACTGCAGCTCGAGCTGGTTCAGTTCGTGAGGTGGTAAACCGCCGACCTTTGCGTAGCGCGAGTTGGTGTAGAAGACGTCTGCTGTCAGCACACTGGAGGGCACACAAACACTCACCAGAAAAGAACTTGCTAGCCACTGTGACGCCCGCGATGATCAGACGGTGCACATTGTACGAGTCGATCGCGAAGCCGCGAGGGCCGACGGCGGCGCTGGTGCCTCCCACACCGGCGGGTGTGCCGAGCTTGCTCATGCGGTCAAAGTAGACGAGGAGACCGAGGAAGACCTCGTTTGTTGTCGGGCAGTACTTGAGGATGCGTAGGAGGTATGCCTCGATGGAAATGGAGGGGACGTGACGGGCGTGGAAGGAGAGGATCGAAGACGGGTGGGAGAGCGAGACCTTGGAGGCGGTGAACAGGCGGTCGCCGGCGGCGAGGTCGGCCTGAGGAGGCTGGTCATGGAACAGTTCGGTGGTCGGGGACGGGTGCGCGAGCGATGAGCGGGTGCTTCCTGTCGCACTTGCATTGTCGGCCTGCGGTGGATCGTGCTGCATGACCTCCTGTGCTCCACCTGCGGCCTCCTCATCCTGCTCTGCGCGGAGTTGGTCGTTGGCCGATGCGATCTGCTGCAGCAAGCTCGCGAGCATGCGGAGCAGTGTCGGTGTTGGGTAGTTTGCAAGATCGAGGTGCGGCGCCGCCTCCCGTGTCGGTGACGCGTGTCTGGACAACGCCACCTCTGGCGACGTTGGGCGGCGGGGCATGCTGCTGCCTGCCTCGTCAATGTCTGCGCGTGAGCGACGCCGACTGGGTCCAGCATCTGCATCGGCGGTGCCGTTGGTAGAGGGGTTGCTGTTGTTGCTGACGGCGGCATCGGCGCTGTTAGGCCCCGGCAGCTGGTCGTTTGCTGCCATTCGGGCGAGGCTGGTGGGTGCGAGGGTGGTGGTGGGAGAGGGGTGGAAGCGATGCGGGCGTCAAGTCTGGGTGAGAGTCAAGTCTGGTGGTGTCGTAAATTGAGTGGATGTGTTGTTGTTGTGTTGATTAGGTGGTGTTTCTTGTTCTGACGGTCCGATGGCAGATGGACGATTGTGATGTCGTCGGTGCGAATGGCGGGTGGATGACGGGGGCGGTCAAGTCAAACGGGGCGGTGCGTTGTTGGTAGATGCTACAGGGCGGAGTGTATGCGTGAGTGCGGGGGGAGGATGCAGCTGAAGCGGGGGGGAGAGTGAGGTGGTGGAGTGGTGTGTGGAGTGGTGTCGAGTGGATATGAAGAAGATGGACAAGTGACAATGATGATGATGATGATGGTGGTGGTGGTGGTGGTGGTGATGGTGATGGTGATGGGATGGAGGTGATGGCGGTGGCCCGGTGGGTGGGGTGGGGAGTACATACAACAACTGTGGCTGCCTGGCTGGGACAAACGTGCGAACTGGGCGAATCACGGAACTATATTTTCATCAACTGGCAGCCGCTCCACCCACCCACTGTGCCCCTGTGGCTGCATGCAGTAAGAGCCCAGCAGTGCAGCAGCAGCATGTGGGTCTCTTGTCTCCAGACGCATGCAGCACAGTCGGGTTTCCATTCATGAATGCATTCAAGACAATCATGGCAGCGCTTCCATCATCTTCTCCCCGCAATCAGAAAGAAGTAATCAATGACGCTAGGCCAAAGATCCTAACTGTATCGCATCCGTCTCGGCTGCCACTATCTCTCGCACATTCCAACCAGGCCGCGGAATCGTCTGCGTGTGGCAAGTCGTCTTCGGTATTTCCAGACGGCTATGGAGGGCACCTTGACTGGCTGCTCGCATGTAGCCCTCCCGCAAACAGCTGCAAGCTGCAAGCAGGCAGCAACCAGCACAGAACCGACGCGATTGCACCACAGCACGCTCTCTGCCGCTGCCGGCTGCAACACGTGCTCGAACCATACCTCGTGTCTCAGGGAAGTGGTCCTGCATGGCAGCGTCCTGCTCGGACCGGACGCTACCACGCACATGGTGCCTTTCCAGAGGATGCAATGAGAGAGTTGAACGGCGAGTTGCAGGTCTCCCCCACCTCGTGCGGTTCATCCCATGGCACTGAGCAGACGGACGCGAAGGTTGTTAGAGGGCGGCGCGTGCGAGCGTGCGAGCGTTTGTGCGGACTGGGCTATGTGTGTGCACAGCAGGTCCCCCAGCATGCCGCAAGATTCCGCAATGCACGAGGCAGAAGTCTGTTCTTGGTCACCTTACCAAACAGCCTTCCGCGACAGGGACACTTGCACCACCGAAGATCCAGCTGTCAGACATGTAGAAGCAGTTCTTATCGGGGCAGCGGCGGCCATCTCCTAGAGTAAGCCGTGCATGTCTTGTGCCTCTCAGCAGCGGTGGTTGTAATCGTTCGGAGGGATAGACCAGCCGCCTCTTGGACAGTCAAACCGGGGTTGTTTTTCATACTTACCTTGGTCGACAGGTTTTAGCGTCCTCACTTTGCGCTCCTGTAGGTCAGTTCCACGCCCATTGCACAGCGACTTATAGTCTCAGGGGGGGAGCCGATCTTGTGCTTTCTTCGGAAGGTTCACGTCCGTAATATTTAGCGAACTGTCGTCCATCCTCTCGGGGATGGGCGACTCTCCTTTTGCACCCATGCATGCAAAGGAGAAAGAGTAGTAGTATGGGCGAGACGGCAGGCAGATGACAATAGTCCATCTAAATTGCTCCCTCTGCCAGGTTCGAACGCGTTACGTCAGCACGTCCACCAGGAGCGTTACTTACCTCCACCCGAACCGCATCATAAGACAACCGCCAGCCACCTTCCTCGAGCACATCTCCATCTCCTCCTCTCCATTTGCCACCCTCTCCCTATCCATCCAACATGCAGCTCGGCCGCTACCAGGTATCAACCCAGCGGCCACCGCCCATTCTCGGCGTCAACTTTTCCTCCGACGGCAAGGTATTCGCCGTGGCCACAGAGACGGGCTACGAGGTGTGGAGGACGTGGCCCGTGGGTCTCCTCCGGCGGCGGGGTAAGTAGCGGAGGCGAGCAGCGACCTTTCAAAGTGTGTTGACAACCATAGCCCTCCCTGGCACCCTCGCGCGCGCGATACCCATTCCCAACTCGCCGCTCCTCGTCCTGCAGGGTGGCGGGTCGAACCCGCTCTTCCCGCCCAACAAGGCGGTCATCTACCATGATGTCAAGGGGCCCGTTGCCGAGCTCGAGTTTGGGTGAGTTGATGAGCCTCTGACAGTGAACTCACAACAGCGAGCGCATCCGCGGCATTGCGGTCCGGCAACGCACGATCGTCGTCGTGCTCCTCCGCTGCGCGTTCGCGTACGAGTACGACACTGATCTCCACAAGATTGGCGAGTGGGAGACGGCCGAGAACGAGCATGGTGAGTGACAACGGGCAAGGGAGGGACGCGGTGATGAGCTGGCGATAACATGGGGATGGGAGGATCGTGGTGTTATGATGACGATTAGCGTGGGCGCTGGTGACGGCGTGGGATCGACTGCTCAGCCCTCCACATTCCATCCAAACAGGCAGCTGCCGTCGCCCATGACGAACCAGCTGACATGCAGGCCTCTCCGCACTCAGCACAATGTCTGGCAGCTCGCTCCTTGCCCTTCCGGGTCGACAACCTGGACATGTGCAGCTTATCCACCTGCCGAGCGCGACGGCCGGCGCGGACAGTGCCGCCCCAACCTCGTTCCGCTCGCCGATCCTGCTGGCACACACCCACCCCTTGAGCAGTCTCGCTTGTAGTGCGAGCGGCTCGCACCTCCTCACAGCCAGCGAGCGTGGCACGCTGCTGCGCGTATGGGACACGTCGCGGGGCGTGCTCGAATCCGAACTGCGCCGCGGCGTCGACCGCGCAGAGATCTGGGGCCTCTTGTTCGAGGACAGCATCTTTCCAGTCGATCGCCGCGACGGCATGCGCCGCAAGGGCGGCCGCGTCGTCGGCTGGAGCGACAAGGGCACCGTGCATGCCTGGGAGACCACCAAGCCGAAGCAGTGAGCTCTCGTGCTGATGCTCGTAGCTAACCCACCCCGCAGAACACCATCTATTCTGAAAGCCATCTCTCTGCCGGCCTACTTCTCTTCCACAGCAAGTTACGCCCAGTACTATTTGCCCCGCAAGAACCCGCACGCGTTCTCGGGAGCGATCGGCGCCGCGACGGACGCGGCGGGCATCCCGTCCATGAAGATAAAGGAGGACACGGAGCACCCCGAGGAGCGCGAGTGGGCGGAGCGCTACGTCGTGAGCTGGATCGAGATTGAGGTCGAGGACGACGCGCCAGCGGTCGTGCCGTCCAAAACGAAGCGGCCCAGCGTCACCATGGCTGTGCCTCCAGGGCCCAGTGGCTCGCCACAGATGGGCCTTGCGATGGGGAGCCGCGAAGAGCGCCGGAGTTTCGGCAGCGGCAGCGATTCGACGCGCACGCCCACCGCCGCGTCGTCCGTGCGCGCACAGACGCCGACAAACATGAGCGGCGCTGCCGCTGCCGCTGTCGGCAGTCCGGCGTTGCACCGCCGCTCGAGCTCAGGCGCCGGTTCCACGCGCACAGTGACGGCGTCCACCCGCCTGACGGCAGCGTCAGGCCACCCTGCGCGCGTCAGGCTGCTGGGACAGCGCAAGCTGTCGTCGCCTACGAACGCGAGTGCAAAGCGGCGCGAGCGCCAGCTCGTCGTCGTCACGTATGCGGGAGACTGGTACCGCCTTCGCCTGCCCGAGGACAATGACGACAGCGGTGGTGGCGGCGGCGGCGGCGGCAAGGACAAGGACAAGGATGGACGAAAGTCCCAGTGCGAGCTCGTCGAGTACCGCCGCCTCGGCGTCGGGGGGGCCGGGTGGTAGGAGGCGGTAGTTGTTGTATTGTAACCATCATGCATCGTTGTGAGATCTGTATCAGCTGAGCTAGTGAACCGGGGCGGAGTGGCTGTGATGGGGTTGGTAGCGGAGTGATTACAATGCTTGCTGCCTCTCTGCGCAGCAATATGCGTCGTTGCCCACAGTTGCCTCAGCCGTTGACACACGTACAAGACAGACAAATGCATACAGTCCTACTCTATCAGATATCAGCTCCCCATCTGCTGGGGTTTTACTGGAGGTACTCGGCAAGCGAGCCCGTGACGCCCTCGATGCGCGTGAGGACCTTGCGGGCCATCTGCTCGACCTCTGCGTTCTCGTCCTCGATGAGCTCGGCGAGGAACTCTGCGACCGTCTCGGGCACGAACTGGATGAGCTCGTCCGCGTGGCGCTCCCACATGGCGTCGAGGGCGCGGAGGGCAGCCATGCGCGCGCGCGGCTCCTCGGCGCGCGACGACAGAAGCACAGCATTGTTGATCTTCTTGAGCGTCGTCTCGGATGTAGCGGACACGGCGGCGGCCGCGAGCGCGACGGCGGCGGGGCTCTCGGCAGCGGCGGCCTCGGGGAAGACGCCGAGCTGCGCGACGAGACGCGGCAGGAGCTTGAGAATGCCCGCGTCGGTCCAGTACGCGCCGTCGTCGACGTCCATGCTCTTCGCAATGACGGAGAGCAGGAGGGCCCAGAGGCGCACGTCGGTCACCTCGCCGGCCGCGTACGCATCGAGCGTCTCGTCGACGTACGGCAGCAGAGTGGCCATGTAGGGAGTGAGGAGGTGGCGGAACTTGTCGAGCAGGCCGTCCATAACGCGAAGGAGGACCGTCTGGCGCGCGACGGCGTGCGCGGACACACCGGCAAGGTCGACAACGGCCCAGTCGTACAGGCGCGAAAAGAGGGGCTTGAAGCCGGCCTCGGAGAGCTTGGTGACAAGCTCCAGGAACGAGGCGATCGCCGAGGTCTCGAGCGCGGCGAGCGTGTCCTCCGGGAGCTGGCTGCCGTGGCGCTGGTCGAAGACGTCGAGGAAGAAGGCAAACAGCGGCTTGGTGAGAGCCGGGAGCTGCTTCCTGTCGGCGTGGCGGAGCGAGTTGCGGAGGAGGGCAAAGAAGGCCTCGGTGGGTGCCTGCGCGCCGCCCTTGAGGTTCTTCCACAGGTCCATGACGACGGGAATGAGCGTCTTGGACGGGATGCGCTTGGCGACGGCGCCGAGGAGGTGAGCCGAGGCGCCCTCGTCGGAGGCGCGGTGAGCAGCCGCAGCACCGAGGAGGGCGACAAGCTGCTTCGAGTTGACGAATGTGGGGACAGTGTCGACGAGCGAGGCAATGGTGTCGAACGCGACGTGCGCAACATCGGGGGTAGGGGGGGCGCGCGAGATTGCGAGACAGGTGTCGAGGACCGACTGGATGAAGGGGATCGAGCGGGGGCCCAGGCGGCGGACAAGCGCGGCGAGGAGCGCGAGAGCGCCGGGGTTGCCCTTGGAGGCTGTGACGACAGTCGGGACAATGCCGGCGAGAGCCGAGACCTCGGATGGGACAGAGGTAGCGACGATGCGGTCGAGGGCGGTGAGCGCGTACGAGGCGTTGCTGCCCTGGAGGAGGGCGGCAGTGCGCTTGATGATGACACCCATAGAGGCAGCCTTGGTGCGGAGCTCGGGCTTGATGAGGGGAAGGCGAGTGGAGAAGAGCTCCAGAGTCCTGGGAACGTCGTCGCCGTTGCGCTCGAGAACATTGGCAGTGATCTCGAGGAACGAGTCGACGGACAGCAGCTGCATCGAAGTAGTGAGGGTCTGCTCGGCAGCCTCGTCCACCGACTCGACAAGCTCGGAAACAACCTGGAGGACAATGGGCTGGGGGCAGACCTTGCCCTGGAGGCTCTTGGCAACAGCAGCAGCGAACTGGAAGAGGGCAGTGGGGTTGGGCTCGAGGAAGCCGTCCGCACGCTTGGCCTCGAGGACCGTCTCGAGGAGAGTCTCGGAGCGGACAGCAGCGGGGAAGGCTCCGGCAAGGCTGAGGGCGAGCTCCGACTTTTTCCTGTCGGCAAGGAGCATGCACACAGGAGGAAGGAACTCGGTGCCGAGCGACTTGACGAGGTGGACAAAGAACGGCAGGGTGCGGTGCTTGGGGAGGCGCGCGGCCATGTCAGTGAAGATCGAGAGGAAGTCCTTGGACTCGGTGTACAGCTCGAGCTTGTTCTCGGCCTTGTCCTTGAGCGAGGCAGCCATGACGGGAACAATGCACTCGACAGTCTTCTCGACAACGCCAAACGAGAACGCGTCGTCGCGCTGGAGGTCGGACGAGCCCATGAAGGTGAAAATGGGCATGACGTTGTGGAGAACAGCGTCGGGGATGAGGCGGGCCAGCTCCGAGGCAGCGAGGAGAGCACGCTGCGAGGTGCGGGGGTTGGACGAGGCGCGAATAACCTTGACGATAACCTCGAGACCAATGTGGGCGCGGAGGATGGCGTCGGCGTCGGTGATCTGCTCGATCTGGGCGAGGATGCCGCCGAGAACCTCCTGCTCGAGGTAGTCGACGCCCTCCTTGATCACCTGGCGCTTGGTGAGGACAGCGGAGAGAATGCCCATGAGCGAGGCGACGAGGTTGGCGTCACCGCGCATGGCCCTCCAGTCGCGCGACTCGACAAAGACGGTAACATCCTGGACTGCAGCCTCGGTCTTGTCCTCGTCGTCGGTCTTGGCCTTCTTGCGGTGGACGGGCGAGTCGAGGGGCTCGAGAAGAGTGGCGATAACGGTGATGCACTCGGGGGCGGAGAGAACAAGCTTGGCGAGGGCCTCCTTGGACGCGAGCTTGTCGTCGATAGACAGGCCGTGGAGCGAGTGGAGGAGCGCGACGACGTACTCGGCCTTCTGAGCAGGCTTGAGGGCGGCGAAGAGCGACTCCATACGCTGGAGCGAGAGCTTGCGGAGCTCCGAGGGAGTGGCGACCACCTTGAGGAGGAACGCCCAGACGTCTGAGTCGGCCTCGGTGATGCCAGCAACGTGCTTGGGGGCAAACGCGTCGAAGACGAGGTCGAGGTACTCGGCCTTGTCGGCGAGGGGGAGGGTGCTGAGCCACTCGGCCTCGTCGAGGAGGGGAAGAGCACCGTGGAGACGCGAGACGTTGGTGGTGCGGTCGAGGAGCGAGAGGAGCGCGCGGCGGGCCGGGAGCGACCTCCAGGCGAGGACGTGCGACATGAGCCAGTCTACAACGTCACGGCGGTGGACGTCCTTCTTCTTCGAAACATCCAGGGCCTTGCCGTGCACAAGGGCAAGGCGGCCAGCGTCAACGATCATGTCGTCAAGCTCGGCCTTGACGGTGTCAAGGTACTTGGTAAGATCCGAGGGCTTGAGGAGCTGAGCCTGGTCCGAGCGGGCACCGTAGACGTTTTCCAGGGCGTAGATGTCGGCGCCAGCAGGGGCAGGCACAATCGACTTGAGGAGGGCAGCGGCGGCCTGGCAGACGTTGCGGCCAGAGTCCTGAAGGGCGATGAGTACAGCAGGGATCAGGAGCTGGAAGTCGGCAGGCTTGTTAGCGTACGCCTTGACGAATGCGGTCGCATGGCGGAGGGCGGCGACGCGGAGGGCCGAGTCGGCCGCGCTGGTCCAAACCGACGCAAGGAAGATGAGAGCGTTCTCGCCGAGCTGGCAGAGAACAGCCTGGAGGAGGTGCTTGGAGACGTTGTCGGCAAGGTTGGCGCTGTTGGCCCAGCGGTAGAGCGAGTGCGCAATGGTGGCGCTCTCGCCGAGGTGTACGGGGGTCGACTGGATACCGGCGGCAGCGGTGAGGAGCGAGAGGTAGGCACGCTGCTGGGTCTTGGCGTTTCCGGGCTTGTTGACGACCGACTTGAGAAGGGCCTCGGAGAGGGGCGACTCGACGTCGTGAACGTCGCGGAGGGGCTTGCCTGCAAGGTAGATCTCGAGGGCGGCGAGCGAGCGGGTAGCGACAACCGACTGGTAGCCACCGGCGGTAGAGACGAGCTGGGCGAGGGTGAGGGTGGCAGCGAGACGGGTAGCAGCAAGAGGCGACGAGAGGTTGCGAACAAGAACGTCAACCTGGGCGCCAATATCACCGCACGAAGCGATAGCGTCGGCGAGAGCTTTGAGAGCACCGGCGTTGAACTTTGCGGCATCCGCTTCGTAGACAACACGCTCGAGGAGCCTGGACGCCTTGGAGGCGAGGGTCCACTGCTCACCACCGAAAGCACGACGCTCCTCAGTGGCGAGGAGGTTGGGGAGGAGAAGCTTCTCAAAGACGGCGGCCTCGGTGATGTACTTGCCGATGAAAGCGAGATGGAGCGAGAGGATGGCCTGGTTGGGCTTGGTCGAGGTGAACGCAGCTGTGACAGCGTCAACGTAGTCGGTGCCGGTGAGGAGGGCGATAAGGAGCTCGGACTTGGCGTAAAGGGCCTTGATGACGGCCTCTTCGGAGTCGCGCAAGCGAGCAGCGAGAGCAAGCTGGGCAGACCTCAGCTTGTCGTCCTCGAGGAGCGCCTTGGCATTCTCCTTTGTGAGACCAGCTGCCTCGGCGACGGCATACATCTCCTTGACACCCGAGACACGCGAGGCAATGTCGGCCGAGTGGACGTCGACAAAGGCGGACTCGGATGAGGTCCACTGGATGAGCGCAGGGTCAGCCGAGGAGGCAACCACGGCGTTGTCAACAAGCATGGGGTGACGCTGACGGAGGGTGCTGAGGAGATCGCGGGCGGTGGGGTGGCCATCGGAGCTGGTCTGGAGGAGCTTCTCGGCGAGAAGAGTGACGATGGACTGGGGGAGATCGGCGTCAACAAGAGTGGTGAGGGTAGCCTTAGAGGTGTTGACATTCTCGACGAGGGCGGCAACAACGGCCGAGACGGCGTTCTCAAAGCCGTACTTCTGCATGGCAGCAACCAGGAGCTCGCCGAGCTGGGGGATCTTGGCGAGACGAGCGGGGGCGTCCTCACCGAGGCCCTCCCATCCCTTGCGAGGGTCGAGAAGAACCAGGAGGGTGAGGATGCGCTGCGAGGGGTTGGCGCCAGTACCGGGGGTAAGAAGGGCCTCGACGACGGCAGCGAAGGGGGCATCGGCAAGACGGACGCAGCGGGCGAGGAGGACGAGAGGGGGGTAGACGGCGGCGTTGACCTCGGGGCCAGCGGCGTGGCGGGACACGAGGGTGACAAAGGCCTCGACGAGAATCTTGACGACACCCTCGGGGACGCGAGCGGTAGCCTTGTAGCGCTCGATGAGGTCAACGAGCGAAGCGCTCCAGAACGCGAGGAGGGCGCGGTGGACAGTGTCCTCGTCAACGGCGGCCTTGACGGAGGTGGCGACGTCGGTGAGGAGGCGGAGAGAGGGGTCGCGGGCAGAGGAGATGGCCGAGACAATGTACTCGCGGGGAACGGCCTGGGCCTTCTTGGTGAGGGCGGCGAAGGGGGCGTGGTACGCTGATGTGGTAGGGAGGGTGAGGATGGCGAGGAGACGTGCAAAGTTGCTTGAGTCGTGGTACGGGAGGAAGACCTGGAGCAAGACCTCGGCGTTCATCTCATGCACCCTGCTGTCAGCTACGAGCGTCAGGCATATAACTCACCTGAACCTTCGCACCAGCCACTCGATGCACTTTCCACCCGCCATGATGCCGATCCACTTTCCGAGCCTGCGGATACAGCGCTCCAGTGTCTCGTCGAGCTTCTTGTTCTCCTCCTCGTTGAGCATCATGCGGTCGTTGCGCTTGGCGGCCTCGGAGAAGAGCTCCTCCTCAAACTCCTCCATTCCGTCGTCGAGCTGGACGAGCTCGTCAAAGCCCGACTGGCCAAGGGCGTGGACGGCATCGAGGTCGTGTGTCTCTGCGACCTTTGCTGGGAAGAGGTAGGATTTGCTTGAGGGCTGGCCGTACTTTGAGGTAAGACGGCCTGCGTCAAGCGACGCAATGTTTTGCAGCTGAGCCGCAAGAGAGGTCGACATGGTGGTCGAGGGGAGTGTTTGAGAGAGAGAGAGGTCAGAGAACGAGCAAGAGAGATGTAAACCAACAGTCCACAAGAAATGAGGCAGGGTGACTGACGAACTTTTGCGCATCACGTGGTGCGGACATTGAAAAGTATCCGCTGATATCCGGCGTGGGCGTGCCGAGCTGGCGGCGGCGGCGACCCTCTCGGCCAGCTATTATCGCATCCTATTCATCTCATCTCATCTCTATCACCAACAATGGTATCGACGAACCCGCCGCCAGCTGAGACCGACCCTCTTCTCAAGGATGTTCAGACCGAGGCGGACGAGCTCGCTGTCGAGCAGGCCGAGACCGAGCAGCCCGGCTTCCTCTCCCTTCTCGTCAAGAGCGTTTTCGAGGTGAGTACCCCGCATCATTGCCTGTGCATATAATGTGTGAGCCCAGCAGCTCGTCCTTCTCGACTACACCAAACTGTTTCGAGTGCTGGTACTCACCTGCTTTAGCCCGGAGCCAACAAGGCCGTTGTCCTCGCGATGAACCTCTCGTTCTTCTTCCTCCTTCTCACTCTCTTCGGCCTCGCGTTCCTGACAAACTGGAACCTGCACGTCCTGATGCTCATGCTCATCAACCTTATCCTCTGGATGGCCATGATCTGGTGAGTTGCCTGCTTATCTGGGCGCTCAACTGACACGCAGGTTCGTCATGCAGCTCACAAAGGTGCAGGCCAACCCCGAGAACATGCCCGTCGACGGCATGCTCGTCCCTGACGAGTCCGAGTCCGAGACGCGCAAGGACAAGTAAAACGCTAGATGATAGACTGCAACTGCATACACACTATATACCACACACAGATGATATTATTTATGCCCCCATGACTTCCGCCCAGGTGCCCCACGGCTGCTCCTCCTCTTTGACGAGCCGCAGCTCGACGTTCTCGCATGCCGGGCCGAAGAAACCTGTCATCTTCCACGTGCCGAGCTGCTGCGCCGAGAACGGGCCGAACACCTCGCGCTCAACGGGGCGCTGCGCCTCGGGCAGGCTGCGCAGGTAGGCGAGCGAGAAGCGGTACTGGAACTGGCGGGTGTCGGGCGGCGGACGCGGCGCGGGCGCTGCCTCGGGCTCGCGCGGCAGCATGCGCTGCATCGCCTCGCGGGAGATCGAATACACGTCCAGCTGGCCGATAGCCGACAGATCCGAGACAATCGCGGAGAGCTTGGCGAAGGGCATCGAGGGGTCGCTGAAAGTTAGTCCGAGCTGAGGGCGGCAACTCACCTGGCATGCTCTTTGCGCTCTTTCTGCCGCTCGGCCCACGACTTCTTCTTTCCGTTTCCGCCGCTGGCGTCCCTCTTCTTCTCCTCCTTGCCGAGGCGTTGCAGGGCCTCGAGGACTGTCTCGCCGCGCTCCATGAGCTCGATCGCGGAGCGCATCAGGTCGTGCTCGCGCTCCTCGCTGCCGATGCCCGACACCTTATCCTCGCGCGCCTCGCGCTCCGCCTCGAGGCGCTCGCGTTCGCGGTGCGCGCGGCGTGCGTTCTTGATCGCATTCTTGTCGACCGCGTCGAGCCAGTTGTCGTGCTTGTCCTGCGGGTCCTTGTCGTTCTCTTGGTACTGCTCGCCGTCCTTTGTGAAGCGTCCCTCCTCCATCTCTTTCTTCATATTAAACGGGGTGAGCTCGCCCATGTCGCCGTCGATCCCCGTCTTCTTGTTCTTCTTCTGCGCCTCGTCCTCGCTGTCGCTGTCGTCGTCGTCGGCGGCTGAGCGCGGGCGCGCAAACTCCTGCCCCTCGATCTCGCCCAGGTCCATGAACTCGTCCTCGGGCTTGGACTTCTCCTTGCCCTTGCCCTTGTCGGCGGGCTTCTCCTCGGGCTCGTCGGCGAACATGTCCATCTCGTCGTCGCCGTCCTCGTCCTTGGCACCAGGCCGGCGTGACGGCACAACGCCCTCCTCATCATCGGAGGAGTCGGAACCGTAGCCCTGTGTGTCCTTGAGCTTGCGCTTCTCGCGCTTCTTCGACCCGCGCGCCGCCTCTGTGATGTCGGCATCAAGGAACTGGTCGTCGCCGTCGTCACCACCTGCGCGCCGCGCGCTGGATCTGGGTTGCGAGGAACTCCCTTCCGCGTCGTTGGAGTGGCTGGCGTCCTGGAATCGGGTGCGCTTCTGTACGCCAGAAGGGCCACCACCTGTACGTTTGAGGGGCATGTTGACGATGGGTTGTGGAGTTGAGGGGTGGCAAAATCAGGACATGCAGGAGAGTCGAGGCTGATGCTTTGGGTGAATTCTTTGTTGTGACAAGCGGCGCTCGACGGAAGCAAATTCGTCACTGCCAGGTGCGGGTGTCACTGACGATGCCACTGCTACTGCTGCTCTCTCTCCGCCATTACAATACAATATGCATATCCCTCCAGTCTAATGGTGTCTCTACAGCTGCACTCCCCGCGGGTAGCGCTGGTGAACGGTGAGCTGGGCAGGTCAGTGGCTGTGTCTGCGTTGTGGAGAGATGAAGTCGGCAGGGGTGTAGAGGTCGCGATGAGCGCCGAGCGGCGTCGCCGAGCACATCTTTTCGGCATCGATAGCGCGGGTCCAGAAAACAGTAGACGGTGTGCCATCTGCCTCCCACGATCCTCTGGTTCAACAACGGACTTTGCAATCCCGTCGGGCATTAGCGACCTCGGCCTGACTCACCTGCAGACCACAGAACGCAATGAAACAAGCGTAGACGAACGCGGCGGTGTAGCAGATCTTGGAGATGTGCGAGGCATCGACTCCGGGCTCAATGTGAAGACCCTCCGATTTGCGAGCGTAGAACGATCCAAAGGCTGGGATGTATTAGTGGGTGTCCTCGGTAAGATAGGGACGGAGACGCACCGGCGAGGATGATTGCGCCGAAGACGGAGAGGACCATGCACTGGCCAGCTGTGGGGTTAGCTTGGTTGAGTTTGAGAAAGCTTACCGAGGCTGGCAGAGACGACGGGCCTGATGCGGAGCATGGTGGTTGTTGTTGTGGAATGGAGATGGAGAGAGAGCTCGAAGAGATGGATGGAATGGATCAGTCTCTCTGACCTTGGGCTTGTCGTCACAGGCCAGGGTGAGTGACGCTTGCCTGTATGATTGAGGGTGATAAGGAATAAATGACACGTGTAAAACACAGAGCGATTTGCCGCTCAAGTGGAATTTCTGAATTTCATGAGCGAGTGACCACTGTTTTGCTGGTTGCATCAACACCACCCAACACCCCGACTCCACCACCAACAATGGGCAAGGGTACAAAGCAAGCTACTCCTAAAAGCGCCCCAGCAAAGGGCCGCGCAGCCCCCTCGGACGCACTTCGCCAGGTCATCAAGGATCTCGGCGGCGACGACAGCGACCTCGACCTCATCGCCGGCGTCGACTCGGATGACGACCACGAGGCCCCCGTCGAGTCCAAGGGCAAGAAGACTGATGCTGTGAGATTTTGTCTCTGAGAATGGAGCTAACGACAGAAATCGATCAAGGCTGAGCTCGGCGCGTTCATGAAGGGTCTCGACTTCAAGTCTGTCGGTGGTGCCGACATCGCCGAGGAGGCCGAGGAGGAGGACGACGATGAGGAGGAGGAGGATGAGCAGGACGAGGAGGAGGATGAGGAGGAGGTTCAGGAGGAGGTTCATGAGGAGGCAGAGGAAGAGGACGAGGAAGAGGACGAGGAGGAGTCTGAGGACGAGGAGTCGGAGGCCGAGTCTGAGGCTCCCGCGCCGATCAAGCCGACTGAGAAGAAGGCTGCCCCCAAGGTCGCCGCTGCCAAGGTCACCGACTCGGACCCGAAGAGCGGTCGCAACGTTCCCCCCGTCTCCGCCTGGTGGACCCTCTGCCCTGAGCTCCCCACCCCCTCGAGGCCCCTCGGCAAGGCCTCGTCTGGTACCCTCAACAACCTCCGCCAGCGCGCCGACCGCCTGCTCTCCGAGCTCCCCAAGCCCAACCGCGCCGGCTCGTCGTCTGACGCTGCCTTCATCTCGCAGATTCTCTCCAGCGGTACCCACCAGGATAAGCTTTCGGCGCTTATCCTTCTCGTCCGCGAGTCGCCCATCCACGCCATGGCCGAGCTCGAGCGTCTCCGTAACATGGCCGGCTGGCGCGACGGCGCGCCCCACAACGGCGGTGGCCGTGACCAGCGCATGGCTACCATCCGTGCTCTTGCTGACTGGTGGACCACCGGCGGTGGCAAGGAGGCTGGCAAGCTCCGGTGAGTTTGAGAATGCGATTGTAACTGACATTAGCTACTTTGTTGACCAGCCCCTTCTCGCCCACCCCGAGGTTACCGACCGCCACCTCGTCATGTTCGCCTTTGAGGACTTCCTCAAGAAGTGGTTCTTCAGCGTCCTCCAGATTCTCGAGGTCCTTTCGCACGACACCCTCCCCTACGTCCGCATGAAGGCGCTCGACGTCACCTTCCAGCTCCTCGCTGGCAACGCCGAGCAGGAGCAGAACTTGCTCCGTCTCGGTGTCAACAAGCTCGGCGACACTGACCGCTCGGTCGCCTCCAAGGCATCACACCACATTCTCCAGCTTCTCCAGGTCCACCCTGCGATGAAGACTGTTATCGCCCGTGAGGTTGCTGCTATCGTCCTCAAGACCACCCTTACTGGTGCTGCTGGCTCGTCCAACTCGGGCGGCCACATGCGCTTCGACGACACGGACGACAAGAAGAAGGACGCCGGCAAGGAGAAGGACACGAACGCGCACGGCCGCTACTACGGTCTCATCACCCTCAACCAGATGACCCTCACCTCCAAGGACAAGGAGGTCGCCGGCAAGCTTGTCGAGGTCTACTTTGAGGTGTTCCGTGAGATTCTCGGCGGGGAGCAGGCCAAGGGCGAGGACGAGGCGAACGATGAGAAGGTGACCGGCAAGGTCGAGAAGTGGCGTGGACGCAAGAAGGGTGCCAAGCCCAAGGGCGGCCGCAAGACTGCGACCGAGGAGGAGCTCGTCGAGTCGGCCGATGCCAAGCTCGTCGCTGCCGTTCTCACTGGTATCAACCGTGCCCTTCCCTTCGCCAAGATTGACGACGCGCTCTTCAACAACTACATGGAGACGCTCTTCAAGATCTGCCACGCGGGCACCTTCAACACGTCGATCCAGGCGCTCCAGCTCATCTTCCAGGTCTGCCAGACCCGCCAGGCCGTCAGCGACCGCTTCTACCGTACACTCTACGAGTCGCTGTTCGACCAGCGCCTCCTCACCTCGTCCAAGCAGGCCATGTACCTCAACCTCCTGTTCAAGGCGCTCAAGGTCGACAAGTCGATTGCGCGCGTCATGGCGTTCGTCAAGCGTCTCCTCCAGATGCTCGGCCTCCACCAGCCGCCCTTCATCTGCGGTGCGCTCTACCTCCTCGGCGAGCTCTTCAACACCACTCCCGGTCTCCGCCGCATGCTCATTGAGCCCGAGGACGACGGCGAGGAGCGCTTTGTCGATGCCGACAAGGCCAAAACTGAGGCGGCCGACGAGGAGGACCCCGAGGCCAAGGGCCAGTCGTCCAAGTTTACTTCCTACGATGGCAAGAAGCGCGAGCCGCTGTACGCGCACGCCGACACGTCGTGCCTGTGGGAGCTCGTGCCGTTCCTCAACCACTTCCACCCCTCGGTCTCTCTGCAGGCGCAGCAGCTGCTCATGGGCCAGGCGATCACTGGTTCTCCCGACATTTCGCTCAACACTCTCATCTCCTTCCTCGACAAGTTTGTCTACCGCAACCCGAAGAAGACGGCGCAGCCCAAGGGTGCTTCGATCATGCAGCCGGCTGCGATCACCGAGCAGTCTGGTGTCGTCCGCAGCCGCGGCGCGCGCACCGACGACTCTGCATACGTCAACTCGGAGGCGTTCTGGCGGAAGAAGGTCGAGGACGTGCCTGTCGACCAGCTCTTCTTCCACAAGTTCTTCTCGGCCAAGCTCGCCAAGAAGGAGGCGGCCACCCTCAAGAAGAAGAAGGGCGGCAAGGGCGACAGCGACGACGAGGAGATGGACATGTCCGACGCCGAGTCGGCGCAGGAGCTCCCGTCCGACATTGCCGACGAGATGGGCAGCGACGAGGACGACGACGAGGCCGGCAGCGACCCCGAGGAGGACGAGATCTGGAAGGCCATGAAGGCGTCGATGCCGGACGCGGGCGACGACATGGGCATCAGCGAGGACGACAGCAGCGACGACGACGACGTGGATGTGGACTACAGCGAATCCGACGAGGAGGGTGAGGGTGCCGAGGAGGATGAGGATGACGACGACGAGGATGACGAGGCTGCCAACGACTCGGACGACTCGGACGGCTCGTTCCCCGACTTTGACGACGACGAGGACGACCTCATCCCGCTCGACGAGATGCCCGAGGAGGTGCTCGGCGGCGACGAGTCCGAGCCCGAGCCCGAGGAGGACGCCGAGGCGGGCGCCAAGCGCAAGCGCCGCGAGGAGCGCAAGGAGCGCAAGAAGAAGAGGAAGGAGATGCCCGCCTTTGCCAGCTACGAGGACTATGCCGCCCTCATCGAGCAGGCGGGCGACGACGAGGACGAGTAGTGGCGGCGCGTGGGCGTGTAGTAGGTTGGGCGATACATTTAGAGCATGCACAGATACATTTACATGTACCTCGCTGCCGGGGTCAGTCGCACGAGCACAACGCAACAGCAGCAGAGCCGGCTGCTACAACAACGAGATGCAGACAATCGCTATGAACGGGAACGGGGCCGATAAACGGTACGATAACGCGTAAACGACCGGGAATGGGGCGAGAAACGGGCGCAAAGGATCCGACACGACAATATCCTACAAAAGAACCGGAATGAAGGCAACGATCTGTACTATATGAGGGCATGGGCTCCAGGCTAGAGCTCGGCGCTGGTGGACAGCTTGAGTGGCGGGAGCTGCGGTAGGGGGTTCTCGACGTCGGTTCGCCAGCGGCCAATGCGCTCCTGCGTCGCGGCCCAGCGCGCGGCCTCGTTGGCGGGCTGCGGGAGCGTGGCGGATGTGAGATTCGCGGGCGGCGGAACAGCAAGCGGATGGAGGGCGGGTGAGTTTGAGCGCGAGTGGGAGAGCGACTTTGCATGGCCAAGCGGCGACGCGTGGCGGGATGTGCGGCCAGACGGGAGGCCGTGCAGGCCGAGGGCGGCGCCGGGCGTCATGGACCCGCTGACGCCGGGACCAGAGGAGGTGAGTGCTGACGGGAGCGCAGCAGGGACGGCAAGGATCGCTGAGAGCGTCGGTGTCTGCGTTGTGGGAGCATTACGCTGAGGTGAGGGTGGCCGAGAGCGGATGGCGGGGATGGTGGTGCCGTTGGAGAGCCGCTTTGACGGGTACGCTTGCGGGTAGTTGCTGCCTCCACTGCCGCTGGGGCCAGCGGCCATGCCGACAGAGTACGGGTTGGGGAGATCGTCGACAGCCTTGCGCTTCTGCCCCACGACCGCGGCGGGATTCACTGGCGGCCCGGTCGGCTCATCGCGCAGACACCAGAGCCAGTTGCCGACAATCTCTGACCGGCGCTGTGCGCCGACAATGGCGATGCGCATCAGCGCGATAAAGTGCATAAGGTCCCGCGCGCGGTCGACATAGCCCTCCCAAAGCCGGTGTGTTTTCTGAATTGTCAGCTACGGCGCATTGCTTTGTTGTTTTTCTGCGGAAATAGCCATCAGGGAGCCGCTTGAACCGCTTGGTTGGTTGAAAAAAAAGTAGCGGCGCAAGATTGCGGCGAGATCGGCTCTGTGCGGGCCATTGTTGCGGTCCGAAGCTTGTGGTACTCACATACACGGCACCCCCGGGGGTTAGCTCGAGGCGCATAGAGTGCACTTCCCAGCACGCGCCTGATGTGACAACGCCATAGACGGAGGCCATGTCGCCCATGAGGCGGCAGTGCGCGGGGTCGGCTGCTTGGGCCATGGTGAAGAGACGGCGCGCGAGTCCGAGTGCTTCGCGCATTGCGGTCAGAACACGGAGAGTACCTGCGCGCACACCCCCTGGCTTTGCTTCGACAAACAAAAAGTGGAACCAGTCGGTATCAAGAGAAACTGAGATTGTTATCAGCAGGTGTGTCTGTGTGGACCGCAGAAAAGATTGCGCCACTCACCCCCGCTTAGTGTTGGGATGACGCCACGGCGCATAACATATGCGTGCGCTGCTTCGTCGACGGGCGTGTCCTCGGATGTTATCGCGATGATCATGTCGTCCGACGAGATACCGACGCTCAGGTCGGGGCAGACGTCGGTAAGATGGGAAAGCCCCAGGGCGGTCTTTACACGTGTGGACACCGGTAGCGCATTTCTGTTGATTGTTATCAGTAAAATCGTCAAAGCGCCTCGGGCCTACTCTTCGGGCCGCAATCGGTGGGACCGCGGCCCACAGTTTCCCTCGCCCCCTCAGACAACAGAATACAATACACACTCTACTCACCCTCGATCAGCAGCCTCGGGAGTGACAACGACGCGTAGCAGTCGGCGCAGGGGACCATGGAGCGCACTTTCTGACCGCCAAGCAATGAGCGGGTCGCAAAAGCGGCGGTACTCTGCGCGTGCCACTTCCGCTACGCGACGCAGAAGGGGATGTAGCTCGGGAATCTCGCCCTCGAGGCATGGGATTAGGTGTTCGAAGCCGTGCGCAGACTTTGGGAGGACGGTCGGACGCTCAAACACAATGTGTGATGAGAGTAATGCGCCGACGTACTCGCTCTGGAGCTCGTTGCTGTTGTTGAGGGACTGCTGTTCGCTGCGGAGCGACGCCGGCCGCGATGCGGAGCCGTTGCCGTTGCCATTGACGGGAGTGACAGTGCCGGTGCCATTTCCATTGACACCGTTGGAATTGGCGTTGGCGGATACGGCAGCTTTAAATCTCGGTGGCGCTTGAGGTGGGGGGTCGCGACTACCACTCGCTTCGTCCTGACCAGCAGCGGCGGCCGCGACGGGGGTAGCGGCCCCGGTTGCTGTGGTGCGCACTGGGGGGCGCGGGTCGTCCATGTCGTGGTGGTGGTGTGCAGCGGAGTGGTGGGAAGTCGAGTAGCCTGGGTGGTGAGGTAGGAAGAGTGGGGTGGGGGGAGAGAGAGAGAGGTGTCGGCGAGGGGAGCAACAGCGCGCCTGTTGAGAGAGAGTTCGAGATGAGCATCCGATGTCATCTAAAGGCAGGGTCGCCGCTTTCGCCCAGGGCCAGACGGGTGGATTTATGGGCGGACGGAGGTCAGGGCATATCCGTGTCCGTTAGATGCCGTCAGTGGGTGTCTCCTGGGGGAGACCAACTCCTGGGGGGGCTGGGATAAATTCCCCAAAAATCGCCTCGCAAAATAATCCCCCATCTGCCCCCGTCCCTTCCGCCCAGGCTGGCTGACCGCCTTGAAGACATCCATTCGTCGGTGCTCATCGGTTCAACCACACCCCCAGACACCACCACCGGTGAGCACCACCACTGCGGCAGCGACGGGCACGACACAACAGCAACGACACACACATCTAGCGCGCAGGACGAGATTCTACGCGCCCAACCCCCCAGCATCCCCCCTTCCCCCACCCCGACCCCCCTGCGCGCTCCGACCGCTGTTTCCGCCCGCTCCGCCATACCCCGACAGCACCACTGACACCACCAGCCCACCATGTCGAACGGATTCCACGGCTTCAGGCAGTACGTATCGCCTACTCGCAACCAGGGGTGAACCAAACGCGCGCGCGGCCGGGTGGAGCGAAATTAGGGAGAGAATGACGGAAAGCATGTTTATCGCGGCCAAGGGCGGAGTCGGAGTTGGGATCGGAGGAGGGCGACAGGGCGCGCGCCGTCTACGGGTGCGCCGTGCGTGAGGCTCGGTGATGCTGCCGCCTCGCTGTCAGTGGCAAGGCATCTCTCAGCCCGAGGCGCGCAGCACGCACCCACCTCCGATCGGACCTCTCGCGTCTCCCCGATATCACTCCGCCGGACAAGCTTGCTCTGCGACTCCCTTCTCCTTCCCGCTTGCGCGCCGGCGCCTCTGTGCTGGAGAACCGTGTTTGCGAGCTCACGCTGACCCCCAGGGACATGCCCCCTCCCGGCGGCTACGAGTCTGTCAAGTACAAGCGTAACCTTCCCACCCGTGGCCCCGGCGGTGCCCTCATCTTCGCCGCTACCTTTGCAGTCTGCGGCCTCGGCTTCTGGCGCCTCGGCCAGGGCAACACTGAGCGCCGGTGAGTAGCGCGCGCGCGAATGCGAGCGAAGCGAGCATTCAGAACGGAAACCCGGCAGGTGGGCGACAAACAATTACTGTGTCGACGGGGGCTAGGGGTTCGCTGTTCTCCGTCACCTCGCCTCTGCTTGCTGCGGCGATGCGTCAACACTTAGCCAACGCTAACACCCTCAGTGAGCTCGCCCGCGAGAAGGCTTGGTCGCGCATCAACCTCGTCCCCGCTATCCTTGCCGAGCAGGACCGCGACGCTTTCCGCAGGTCACAGGCGGCTCTCGCTCGCGAGAAGGAGATCATGAAGGATGTCCCTGGCTGGGAGGTGAGTACACTGCGCCTACATACAGTGCGATGCGTACATGCAAGGGTGAACACAACCCGAGTGTATGCGACGGACGGGCCAAGTACAGAGTGCAGCCGGCAGACCATCGCCCGGCTTGCTGCAGTACTCACATAGCTAGCCCGCGCCATACCTTCCCGACGAGCTGTCACTAACACCCGCAGGCTGGCAAGTCCCAGTTCCACTCCGAGCGTTATACCCCCAGCACCATTGTCGTTCTCTAAACAGACTAAAGAATAAAAGCGACGACATGTGGGAATGTATCAGCATTGGCACGGAAGCAGGCGTGAGCAGACGAGCGAGGCTGAGCGAGCGAGCGTGGTGCGCGGGTGTCAGTCGGCGAGCTGCACGTACCCCGACGCCGTCCAGCTGTCAGTACAGAGCAGCAGCGTCGGTGTCATTGTCCGTACCAGTGTCAGTCGAGTGGTTGAACGGGCTGGTACGTGCGTGTAACAACAACCGAGCAGTCTCCGGAGTGGCAACCATTCGAAGCTCACAGGAAGCGGCGCATGCATTCTGGAGCGTATCAGTCATGTATACGTGCATCCCCCCCATGCAGGGAGTACACCGCCCCGATCGGCGACGCTCTGCGTGTATGGATGCATGAGATATGGCATCGGGCCGGCAATGCAGGACCGGGCAGCGACGGCGGCCACTTTGGTAGCGAGCACGACGGGCGATGCGTCCGCGAGCGGCCTGGTCCCGGTTTCGTCGCTCCTGCGTCGCAGTGGAACCGTGCTGCCCTGCTCGCCAGGGTGACAGAGTCGGCAGTGGGATTCGCAGAGGGGATAGTAATTGGAATTGGAATTGCAGATTGGGCTTGTGGCAGGTGGCACTCTTTCTCTATTCGTGGCTCCTCCACATGACATCGTCCTCCCTGTGTCCCCTCCCCCTCTTTCTTCCGTCTTGATCGCTTGCCGATCTGCCCTGCCCAGAGCCCGCGAAGTGGAGACAATGTGCAATGCCCATGTCCCAAGTGCAGATTCTCACGCCTGCCCCGCCGCCACAGACACAGTCGAAGCCCTCCCTCCCATACCCATACCTCTCTCTCCTGCCTGCTTCTGTTGCGGTCAGTCACCCTGCCCCCAGATGTTCCGGCTGCTTCTCGGGGGGAATGGTGGCGCGCGGCTCTCGCTCCCGTTTCTCGCCGAGTGCCCCCCGTTTGCACTGCGACTGAGGAGCCGGGTCCCAGTTCCCATGACAGACGGGCGCGGTGGAGCCGAGCGAGCGAGTGGGCTGGCTGACTAGTGCAACGAGGTGCTTCGTTCTGTCTGTCACAAGTATCCGCCCCTCCGCCGGCCGTAGGTGGCTTTTCCCCCCCGGCCCTACTTGGAGCTGGGAGGCGACTAGTCGAGAGGGAGCTGGATATCTGGGAAAAGGGGACCTTCTATCAGTCTGCGGCGAACGGCCCCTGTCACAAGTATCCACAGGTTCGGAGCCCGTTCGGCTCTCTTCCCCCCCCCCGGGCCAACTTATCCAGCCACCCACCATCTGTCGTCGCACACGTCACCATATGCGTTCGTAGTAATTAGCAGCCCCGCTGCTCGCTGTTGCCAGTTGGCTGCTGCTCACCAGAGCAGCCCTCATCGCCACCCGTCTTTGCCCCACACTACCACCACTGCTGCTGCTGCTGCTACAAAACTGCTCATAGTTTGTATGTTATGGTGTCGCATCGAACAATGGCATCGCGCCAGAGCGGCGGAGGATAAAAGAGAGAGCGAAAACGAAAGTACAAAGGGGGAGAGAGAAGAGTGCGCTGCTCCGAGGGCGAGCGCTGTTGCGGCGGTTGCCGGGTGCTTAGGCGCCGAAACCGTAGAGGGTGCGGCCCTGGCGCTTGAGGGCGTAGACGACGTCGAGCGAGGTGACAGTCTTGCGCTTGGCGTGCTCAGTGTAGGTGACCGAGTCGCGGATAACGTTCTCGAGGAAGGTCTTGAGGACACCACGAGTCTCCTCGTAGATGAGGCCGGAAATACGCTTGACACCACCACGGCGAGCGAGACGGCGGATAGCGGGCTTGGTGATACCCTGGATGTTGTCACGAAGGACCTGCGAGGTGTCAGCTGGCTGTTCGGGGATGACGAGCAGAGGGAGTGTGTTGATGAAGAAGACTTACCTTGCGGTGACGCTTGGCGCCGCCCTTGCCGAGACCCTTGCCACCCTTTCCGCGACCGGACATGTTTGATGAGTTGTTGTTTGGGGGGGTAGAAGAAAGGAGAAGAGGAGTGGAGTGGTGGTGGTGGTGGTTGTGGTGGTTGTTGTGTTGTTGCAGGATGGGGATGTACCAACGCCGAAGTGGCCAGTCTTTATATATGCGCCGAGGGGGGGTGGCCAGGCAGGGAGGGAAGGCAGGGAAGGCGTGGAGGCAGAGGGCGGTGCTCTACGCTTTCCCCGTCCGGCGGGCCCAAACTAGCGCAATGTTGACGTCTTCCCTGCACTGTAGCCCCCCCTCCCTCTTTTCGCCCAACGGAGATACAGTCAGCGTGATGCAGAGCCGAATCACTAGATCACGTGACCCGGTTTGATCCAGATCGTCCAACCAAATCACAGATATCACGTGACTCTTTCCTTGTCTCGGTGTTGTGCCCAAGGCCCCCTGAGACAATCCCCGCTGATCCGTGATCCCCGTCGCACCACGTCCTGGGTGGCAACCACCACCACCGAGACAGCCCCGGCCACCACTATATCTATGCCCGCGAGCACGCCGGCCCGCGCGCATGCAACCACCGTCCCCGCTCCTCCCCACTGTCTCACACCTCGTTCAACTCGTCTCCTCAGCGCGCTTCTCATCGTGACGACAGCAACGCCGATGGTGACAACACGCTGAAAAAAAAAGAGAAGGGTGCCTTGCCTTGGTACCAGCCACGGCCAGGCCCGAGGGATGGGACACTGCATGAAATCCATGGTTCAGGCCATCGTCCGAGGCTTGGTGGCCAGTGACGCAAACAACCCACCAGCCAAAACATCTCCACTTGACGAGCGCAACTTTTGCTGCACTGACCACCTCTAACCACTCTACTCCCACCCAACACCCACCCCACCTCCCCGATGCGGACCCAGCACCCGCGCCGGCGCGCCGAGCCGCTCGCGACCCAGCTGCTGGCGTTCCGCGACAGCAGCGGCGCGCCCCTGCCTCTGCCGGAGCTGTTCCCGACACGCACACCAGAACAGGAGCAGCTGCACGAGCGCATCTACCACGTCATTGCGCTCGCGCTCCGCGCATACATGCAGGTCTGGTACGGCAAGATCTCGCCACGAGACCGCCTGCTGCTGCCGACCGTGAACCGCGACGTGGTCGCCCCGCTGCTCGGCCCGATCCTCGCAGCGCTCACAACCGCCGAGGGCCAGGAGCGCGTGCTCGACCTCGTGCTGCTGCACCTCCCCGTGCTCCTCGCGAGCCACCTGCACACGTACTGGGCCGCCCGCGCCGAGCTGCATGTCTTTCCCAGTGCGGGCCCGGGCCGCAGCCTGGCAGACGCATACCATGCCCGCATGCCCGTGCTCGCCACGGCCCAGCAGTCGGACGGCAGCTACATCCTCAACCCAGACTACTGCGGCGCGCTCGTCGATGCGCTCCTCGTCCTCCGCCTCCCGCCCTCGGACCTCGGCGCAGAGGCGGAGCGCATCGTGATCCGCGAGGTCGTCGCGCGCGCGGTGCTCGGCTCTGTCGGCAAGCGTCTCTCCGCCGCGTGGTTCTACGCCTCCATTGCCCTCAAGCTGCTCGGCGCACCCGGTGAGCCGATCAAGTCGCGCAAGCCGAAGCCCACGCCGACGTCGTTGCTCGAAAAGCTGCACAAGACGTACTCTGCGCTCATGGCGTTCATCCTGCTCGCGCGCGCGTTCGTCGCGTGGCTCGTCGCGGCGCTGAGCGCCGCCCCGGCGCCGAAAGCCAAGCATGTCCGGCTCGCCGCCGGCCCGCTCGTGCTGGCCCGTGCGCTCCTGGGCGCCGACGGCCGCGGAGGGCTCGCGCCGCCAACGTGGCCTACCCGCATCGCGTTCGCGGCGGCCGAGATGCTCGCCACGCTCCTCTCGCCCGCCATCGACCGCCTCGTGCCCCTCGTCGCCAGCAGCGCGCTCACGGCCGCCAACGGCCTCCGGACCGTCGACCTCGTCGAGCGCCTCCTGTTCCCCGACGGGTGGCCCGGCCCGCCGCCCATCGAGCCGACCCCCGAGGAGGCCGTCGTGCTCGACGCAGACTTGCGCCAGCGCGTCCACGAGGTTCTTCCGCCGACTGTCCGCGCCGCGTTCACCAACGTCCCGGGAGCCCGCGCCGCCGACTCGCTGGTGGATGTCGTCGCGGACCAGGGGTGCAATGCCCATCTCGTCGGCATCCTCCTCACCGCCATTGTCGCGGCCATCATCCCAGACCTGCTAGACGACGACAGCGACGGCGGCGACGCCGACGCTGACAAGCACGACGGCAGCGGATTCCGCACCGACTCGAGCACCGGCGCCAGCTGCAAGACTGCCGCCAGCAGCATGCCCGCCGACGTCCCCGGCTTGCCGTCCTGATTCATTCCCTTAATATCTTGTCCCGTTCATCTCTCCCCTCCCGGCCATCTTCACCGTGAACTATTTTTGACACTTTTTGTTGTAGTCTCTACATTCTCTCTCTCCCTCTCTCGTCTATGGGTATAATATGCAGTCATTACGTACAAGCGAACAGGGAACCCGGCAAGGCCCCGGCAGCAGCAGCGGTGGCGCGCAGCACTTAGAAGTCCTTCCACTCGTCGTCCCAGTCGTCCTTCTTCTTGGCGGGCGCCTTGGAAGCCGCGGGCGGGTTGGGCTTGAGGCCCGTCGCGGACGTGGGCGTCTGCGCGGGCGAGTCCCACGAGTCGAAAAAGTCGTCGTCGTGCGCGCCGCCGTGCTGGTTGACCTGGCCATAGCCCTGGTCGCGCGCCGACGAGCCGCCGAGGCCGAGACGGCCAAACTGTTCGTTGATGTCGACACCTCCGCGGGTACGCGCCACGTCATTGACCGTGTCCCAGCCCTCGGACGCGCGCGCGCCCATCCAGCCCGCGGCGCCGCGCGCCTGCGTCGACGCATTGTTGAACGCGCGCTTCATGTCGTCGCTCGCGCCCTGCTCGTACATTTCCTGCGCGCGCGACATGCCGGGCTTGACGACCGACTCGTTGATCTCGCGGCCCGCCGAGGCGACGGCAGTCGAGAAGAGGCCCCAGCCCTTGCTGAGCGCGCCGAGGGGGTTGCGCTGGAAGTCGTCGAGCGTCGGAGCCGACTGCGAGCTGAGGCCGTACGACGGGTGCGAGCTCGAGGGGTCCGGCTCGGGCGTAGAGCCAAAGCCGGCATACTTGCCGCCCTGCGAGGGGGGCAGGTTGTCGGGCCGGAGCGAGTTGGCGTTGCCGAGGCGCTCGAAAAAGCCCTCGTTGCCCGAGCCCGAGCCGGCGAGGTTCGAGCCAGAGGCCGAGCGGCTGCCGCTGCCGCTGTTGTCGCCCATGAACGGCGAGCCGGTGCGCGAGGGCACGTTCGAGCCCGAGCCAAGGCCGCTGGGGCCAATACCGCCAGCGCGCGACTTGCGAGTAGCCTGCGAAGACTGCGGGCGCGAGGGGACACCAAAGTCGGCGGGAGGGGACGAGGGGGACCAGTCCTTGGGGGGGTCGGCGCACGCGGCAGCGAGCTAATGTCAGTTTGGCAAGTCCAGCCCAGGCAAACTCACCTTGTCACGGTACTGCGCGGCAGCCCAGCAGTTGTACTTTTCCGACATGCCCATGCCCTTGGTGTAGCCGCCCTCGGGGCCGTACGAGTCCATGAACGCCTTGAACGCCTCGTTGCCGCCGTTCTGAGTGTGAGCCGCTGCTACTGTCGGAACGCTTCAAGCAGCACTCACCTTCATCTTCTTGAGCTGGTCGTCGGACCACTTGTCCATGGTGATGGAGCGGATGAACGAGATGTGCACGCCGAAGCCTGGGGTTAGGTTAATTCACAGCTACAAATACTAGTCCTGAAGCTGCACTCACCACGGTGGACACCGCTGCACTCGAGACAGATAAAGGTGCCGAACGAGACCGAGGCCCACTGGGGCGACGGGGCATTGCAGTCGACGCAGACTGTGGAGTCAGCTCTTGTGCACAACACACTCCAAAGCTGTCTGTACTCACGTTTGTTGGCGCCAGTGGCCATGAGCGCGAGGAGCTCCTTTTTCTGATAATTCTCGGCCATAATATGTGGACTGGTTGGAAGGAGGGGAGTGTGGAGAGAAAGTAAGAAAGTGAGAAGGGGGAGATGATTATGATAACAGGATACGATGTTGTTCGTTCATGAAAGGGACCCCCGTGCGCCCAACTGCGTGGAGGCCTGAATCCCGCCGAATCCAACCCTGGTCCTGGCTGGTACCTGCGTGCGCCGTCATCGCTGTGGCTGGGGCCATTTTGGCTTTCAAGGCTGGTCCACCCAATTCACCTTTGCGCTGTCACCACCGCCTCGAGCCCCCTTGTGCATTCAACAGCGCCGCTGCCAGATCCGGCCAGATTCAGTCGTCGAAGGTCGCAAGTGTGCAAGTGCGCATTCATCGTGGCATCTACTATCTTACAACAGCCGGCACCTTGCCCCGCCCTCTACTGGTGGCCGCCCCGCACGTACTGGACGCCGAGCGGCGTGAGGTTGCCCGCCTCGTCCATCAGACGGTTCTCTGGCGTGACGCCGTAGAGGAGGTTGGGCTTGCGGACGGCGCCAAACCACGCGTAGCGGCTGGGACAGTTAGCACACTGACTTATTCTTCTCTTCTGATTGTACTCACTATACCCACTCCTGCGCGTCGAGCCACTGCGTCGTCTGGCCCATGAACGCGTACACTGCGTCCTGGCTGGCGGCGTTGCCGCTGAAATCGTTGCACGCAAACTCGGACACGATGACGGGCAGGCCGAAGCGGTCGTGGTACGACTGGACGTCGGCGATAAACGCCTCTGCGCTCATCCTGTACGAGTGGACGGCGACGTAGTCTGGTGCGTGGGCGCAGGACGCGAGGTTGTTGAGCGCGACGCCCGGGCAGATGGCCGCGAACCACTGCGCGAGCCACTCCTGGTCACTCGCCACGGCCGGGGACGCAAACTTGGCGGCCGGGTTGACGGCGCGCACCTTTTCCTGCAGCTGCGTCCACCGCGCCGCGGCGTCCGCGGGCGTGAGGTGCGTCGCGACGTCGCCGTTGTGGCTGTCGGGCTCGTTGAAGCCGAGCACGAGCGGCGCGCCGTCGCTCAGCGCGAGGTCCGAGTCGAGCCAGGCCGACGTCCAGATCATCGGCACAAACTCGCCGGCACCAGTCGCACCGGGGACAAGCGCGCCAAAGTTCTGGTTCCAGTCGTACCACCACGACACGCGCGAGTCGGCGCCGAAAAACTTGCCCACGGGCGCAGAGTCGCCTTCCTGTGTCGGCCACGAGATGCCTGCCTTTCCCGGAGAACCAAGCTGTCGTGCTGTCGGGCGCGCAGAGGCCATCCCGACCAGGGCCAGGAGAGAGAAGAGAGCTTTGCAGAGCATGGCTGTATCCAATATTTGTGTCAGCCAAAGGAGGGAACTGTCAGTGGAGTTGGATGGGCGATAACGTGGGGAGACTTGGGTAGCATATATAGAGGGCCGCCCATGGCCTCCAGGTGCTAGCCTGGAGTTGGGGCTCGGCTCAGAACCAAGACCCAACGCGTGCCGCGAGAGGGAAGAGACCGAAGGGTGTACTGATGAGAACACGGCGCAACTCGCACGCCGTGGCGGCGGGAGGGATCGAGGCTAGAAGCGTGGGCGGTCAGAGCGCAGATACGCCGCAAGGCGAGGGCTACCTGAACAATAGACATCCCAGGTGCGGGGCCTGAGGCAGCTGCTGGCACGTCTGCCGCTGTAGATTAGTGTTCTTCACAGCCTCCTCGAGGTGAGATCATTCCACCGGCCACTGGAAGGAACGGGACGAGTCGGACAATCGCAAGTGTCTTCGGCTCACGCCGGGTGCGAGAATAGGTGCATAGGCGTTTCAATCCCCGCGTGGCGAACATATTGGTGGCGGTGTGGTCAAAGATGGAGCGGGCCGGTACTGATGCGGAAGGCACGTTTAGATAACTGGAGCTGTGCAGCTGAAACCATCGGGGCAATATGTGCAGGAGCTGTTCGTTCAAAAGTGCCAGATCAGATCTGGAAATGTGCGCAATCAGACGGAGCTGTGCCCTCGGCGACTTCTGGCTTGCGCTGCCTTTGGTACGTCCCCGGCCTAGTGTTTGGCAAGTGCTACGGGCCACATGTTATCGTACGGGCACTGTGGTGGTCGTGTTGCGCGTTTGGCTAGGTGTGCCACAGCGGCACCTTGAGATTGGGTAAATCTCAGCCGGAGCTGATCGCGCTGGGTGAGTGTGGAGGATATCAGTTCCAACAAAGCTGCTGAAACACGGGTTAAGAGTAGGGGGCTAAGTTTCGGGGCTCTCAACGGGGGAGCTTACCGTTGCGTCGGAGGCTGGGTCACCGCTGACTCTGATCCCAATGGCAAGCTGCCGAATGGTCTCCACAGACCAACAGACCTTCACTGTGGAAGGATCTGCAGGTGGCGATGACGTTCCATGGTCTGCGCACCGCCATCACCAGAGACTGGCCATATGCGGTCAGCAGTGTGGGTGACAGCTCCAGAGTGACAACTCACAAGGCAAACAGCGAGGGCCAACCGACAGATGGGCGCACCCAGGAGGACAGCCGCATTACCTGCAAGCAAACCACCGTAGAGTAGACAGGGTCGGGGGAAGGTGGGCCAGTCGAGCTACATCCTTCACGTTCCTCGTTGCCATAGATGTTGCTGTTCCTTCCCAATTATAGCAAGGAAAACTCTCTCGAATGTGGTTACCTATAACGGAGAAGATTCCAGACGGCCCCCGGCATCCGTTCGGCGTCTTCCGGAGTACCTCCCTTGACAGCTACCCTCCGCATCCTGCAGCCGCGATGCTCGCGAGCACATAGGCCGAGAGCTGTTGAGAGCATTGGACGATTTGGAATGCACTGCCGCGGATGGGCAGCCCGCACCTGCGCGCGCTCCCCGGCCCCGCTGCCACGTCTCTCCAAGGTGGGCGCCACGGCTTCGGCAGCGGGGAATCCCACCACGGTCGACGACGACAGCATCGGGCACGGTCAACAGCCCATGTACCATTGTCCCCATTCCTTCGAGGAGCGTCCCCCATGCAGACCCAGGCAGACCCACGCATCCCACTGCCAGGGATCGTGTTCTCCCCCGATGATTGTGGGCGTCCACCAAAGTCTGGCGGTTCCGCCATCACAGCTGCAGCAGACAGCCGCGACGAACACTCTTCTGATATCTCGCATGTATATACGGTATAGCCAAGCTCACCTGACCGAGCACAAGAGAGATAAGGCTGCAGAACGGCAGTTTGCAGCCTTGCCAGAGCCGAACTTTGTGGAGCTGCTCTGGAACCGCTCCTCGGCTTCTCGGCCTCTCGGTCTCTAGGATATACAGCGCAGGCTGATTGCGAAGCAAGATGACCCGGGGATCGATCCAGGACACCCGAGGACGACTCCTTGAATACGTCGCAGGATGACAACTGCCCATCTACACATCCATTCGAACGGAGGTGATGATGCCCATGCACGCAGGTGAATCGGAATAACACCTTGTTGGGAGGATATAGCTGGCGGCTAAGCCGAGCAGCCCCAGCCAACAATGGTGCGGAATCCCACCCCGCAAGGAGGCGGCATTCCACCCCGCATGTAGACACTGGGGACCCGGGCGCCGGTGGATGATCGTCGGGAGAACGGAGGGGCTTGATTGAGTGACGAGAAGTGGTAGAGCAGTGATGGCGGGTGCGCCTGAGGTACCAACATCCCACACGACTGAAAGCCGAAGTGCGATCTCAGGAAGCAGGGCTACCGCCATCTCACATGATGATGGCAGGCTGCGACAGCGCGCTAAATAGATCAGCCTACAAACAATGGCTCATTGTGTGTGCGAATTGACCGGTCCTCGGTTAGTAGGGCACCGCCCACTGCGCTTCCACCAACGTGGACGCCTCTTCCGCCAATGCGTCATGTGACGTCGGGGACGGCGATCGACTGTCTGGTGGAATGAAGCAATGCCGAATGCCTCGCCGGCCTGACGACCATGTGCCCCCCCCTTCCCGCTGACTTCCGTAGTCCCAACCGCAACCGGAAGTGATGCGGGCTGGCGCTCGCGACTACGTGGGGTTGAAGCAAAGCGGATGCGACCACAGTTGGGGTGGGCACTGTACTATAAAGAGCCCCCGTCTGAGAGCGACCGTTCCCCACTACGAGACCTGACTCTCACGCACCACACACCCAACATGACTGCTCCTGCCGACCTCACCAACATCCCCAAGAAGCACAAGGCGGCCGTCTACGACAAGCCCGGCACCTGCAGCACCAAGGTCGTCGAGGTCGACACTCCCGAGCCCGGACCCGGAGAGGTCCTCATCCGCCTCACCCACTCGGGTGTCTGCCACTCCGACTACTCGGTCATGGTGAACGGCTGGAAGGGCCTCCCGTTCCCCACTGCCGCGGGCCAGATCGGCGGCCACGAGGGTGTCGGCTACGTCTGCAAGCTTGGTCCCGCCAACGAGACCTCGCCCGTCAAGGTCGGCGACCGTGTCGGCATCAAGTGGATGTCGGGCGTCTGCGGCTCGTGCCCCGCCTGTCTTCACGGCCGCGATGCCTCGTGCGCCAACGGCAAGATCTCGGGTTACTACACCCCCGGCACCTTCCAGCAGTACGCTGTCGGCCCCGCCAACTACGTGACCCCCATCCCCGAGGGTGTCGACTCGGGATCGGCCGCCCCCATGCTCTGCGCCGGTGTCACTGTCCACTGCGCCCTCAAGAAGGCCAAGCTCTCGCCCGGCGACTTTGTCGTCATCATGGGTGCTGGTGGTGGACTGGGTAAGTTCCCTCACACTGCTCAACTGGGCTAGTACTAACTCTCAGGCCACATTGCCTGCTCCATCGCTGCCAAGGGCATCGGAGCCCGCGTCATCGGTATCGACCACGGAAGCAAGCAGGCCATTGCCAAGGAGAGCGGTGTCGAGCACTTTATCGACTTTACCCAGGTCAAGGACGTCGCTGCCGAGGTTATGAAGCTCACCGACGGTCTCGGTGCCCACGCCGCTCTCGTCCTCACCGCCTCGAACGTTGCCTACGCCCAGGCCCCGACGTTCCTCCGCTTCGGCGGCACCGCCGTCTGTGTCGGTATCCCCGAGGGCGACCTCGTCCCCATCGGCTCGGCCTCGCCCGCCGCTCTCATCTTCAAGGAGCTCACCATCTGCGGCTCGGCCGTCGGTGGCCGTCTCGACGCTATCGAGACCCTCGACTTTGCCAAGCGCGGCGTCGCAAACACCCACTACCGCACCGCCAAGCTCGAGGACCTCACGGACGTCTTCAACGACATGGCGGCCGGCAAGATCGAGGGCCGTGTCGTCCTCGAGCTCTAAGTATGTAAATGTGGTCAGAAGCTTTAGCTAGGGTGCTGTTCTCGTGAGGGTATGCAACTCTTTTAGGTCAAACAGGAGTGTGGACTTTGCGGTGTGGACTTTGGCGGGTGTGTGGACTTTGCGGTAACGCTACGCAACGACTGACACGTCTGCCACGACCGAACGCTGTGGCTTGACAATCTTGATGCCGATCCTACTTGTTCGCATGTCGGTGTTCATAGGAGAAGGGCACCGGTGTTGCACGGCGACTTGCACACGCGCGAGCTGGAGCTCGCTGGTGCGAACCGATGGTGATGGCCGATGTGGAATGTGCAACAGAGAGCGGGCAGCGGGCATAGCTCGAGGACGCGCCATGTGGAGGGCTACCGGTCGATGTTCGATTGCGTGCGGAATCCGGATCTACGGTACAGGAGGTCTCTTCTTGTGCAGAGACGACCAGGGCTTAGTCATGACTGTCAGCTTGCAGCTTGCTTGCTGGGAAGGATGATGCTGGCGATGTGACCTAGCCCAAGGGCGTTCACACTCCTGACGGCTGCAAGCGAACTGTTGGATTTGTTTGGTTCCGGTAGTAGCAGAAGCCGGGTGAGATGGGCACACAACACTGAACATCTTCCATCGATCTGCATGATCCGCCTCTTCTAGAACTCTGTGTCGATCGAGATTGGCTAGCAGCATGTTCACTTGTCTGCTGGATGGTACAAGGTGCAGACAAAGTAGTGAATGACTGCCTCGTCAGAGCCGCCGAGCCGCCGACCGGCCGGTGGACCCAGGCCGCCGGGCTTTATGTCAGCAACCAATTTCCACAAACTCCATCGAGCCCTGGACTGGTCGATGCCCGGCCAACACCGTCGATAACGGTAAGGGTCAGAGTCACGTAACCGAGTAGCTTGTCTCCCCTCTCCCCAGTACATTCAATCGAGTGCCTGCATCGCCGACATCGAACACCACTCTATAAAGTCTCCACCATCAACATTTTGGGCGCGACTTTTGCATCTCGAATCTCTGGAAAACCAACCCTCACCATGTCCACCGCCGCCTCCCAGCTCTTCGCGCCCAAGCAGGTCGGCGCCCTCAACCTCAAGCACCGCGTCATCCTCGCGCCCCTCACCCGCATGCGCTCTGACTACAAGACCTACGTTCCTCCCCAGATTGCCGTCGACTACTATGCCCAGCGCGCTTCCGGTGAGCAATAAGATCGCGTGGCAGCTGCTGACGTCCCAGAGGGCGGTCTTCTCATCTCCGAGGGCGTCTTCATCGCCCAGGAGGCCGGTGGCTACGCCGGTCCCCCCGGTCTCTGGTCGCAGGAGCAGATCGAGCAGTGGAAGAAGGTGACCGCCGCCGTCCACGCCAAGGGTGGCTACATCTTTGCCCAGATCTGGGCTCTTGGGTAGGTGATAACCGTGAAGTGTACCTACTGACAAAGACAGCCGCGTTGCCAACCCTAAGATCGTGCCCACGGTTTGGGGCCCTTCGACCGGCCCCTACGCTGCCAACCCCAAGAAGCCCCAGGACGCCGTCCAGGTTACCGGCATGGGTGAGGCGGAGATTGACCGCTGGGTCGAGCACTACGCCAACGCTGCCCGCAACGCCCGCGCTGCCGGCTTTGACGGCGTCGAGATCCACGGCGCCAACGGCTACGTAAGTAGTATATCCACCACAGCAACATAGTCTGACAGCCAGATCGTCGACCAGTTCCTCCAGTCGATCACCAACAAGCGTACCGACAAGTACGGCGGCAGCCTTGAGAACCGCTTCCGCTTCCCTCTCCGCGTCCTCAACGCTGTTTGCGAGGCTATCGGCGCCGACCGTGTCGGTATCCGCATGTCGCCGTTCGGCATCGTGCAGGGCATGCGCGAGAAGGTCCCCCTCGACACCTTCATCCCCTGGACCAAGGCTATCATTGCCGCCCAGCCCCGTCTTGCCTACATCCACGCCGTCACCCCCCGCACCTACGGCACCACCGATCTCCCCGAGGGCATGATTGTTGAGACCGACGACCTCGAGCCCGTCCGCCAGCTCATCAAGAACGCCGGCATCCCCTTCATCTCGGCCGGCGCCTACAAGCCCGCCGACGCCGTTGCCGTCGCGGACCAGCACGGTGACCTCGTCGCCTTTGGTCGTTACTTCATTTGTGAGTTAATCCGAGTGCAATGCCAAACTAACGTCCAGCCAACCCCGACCTCCCTGAGCGTATCCGCAACAACTGGTCGCTCACCAACTACGACCGCTCGACCTTCTACACTCCCGGTGGCAAGGGCTACATTGAGTGAGTCACTGAAAGAAGAGCTTCCACTGACCAACAGCTACCCCGAGTACAAGGGAGAGCAGTCGCGCCTGTAAGGAGGAGAGCAGGAGTCGTACCTCAGATACTGTAGAACACCATAATGTAGATATTTGCAGCACAGTTCCCTAAGTGTCAGGATCGTGCAGTTGGCCAACAGAGGCAGGCGCAGGCGCACAGAGATCAGAGAAAAGCGTCAGCTGCAGAGGACACGACGGTTTCACGACGCGGTCATTGCCGCTTACTGTCGGACCGTATGCATAATAGAGTGAGACGGCATACCCCGCCAGAGGCCAGAGCCGGCGGCCATGCCTAATCACGAGCACGATCGGCTCCGCGGGCCCACGGAGACGACTGTGGGTATGCGGGGAAGCGAGTTTGTCAGCCGGGACCCAGGCCATTGATAATCCGAGATTCACCCGCCTATCGACATCCGGCCATCCCCACTTCCCACTTCCCCTGCCATCCCTCCTCTTGGCGTCGTCCACTTCTTGACAACAACAACATAATCATCACCATTATCCCCCACCGCAGCCCTACAGCAACACCACACCCCCGGTATGCCAAAGGATGACACCTCCTTGAAAGGTGGACCGGCCTCCGCGTCCACTTCCCACCCTCCCCCCCTGCGCCGCGGCGACGCGTGTCTCTATTGCCGCCGGCGCCGTATTCGCTGCAACGCCGCGAAACCCGCCTGCCAAAACTGCATCCACCTGAAGCGCGAGTGCCAGTATGATGTTGGCAAGCCCGTCAGCCGGGCACGCCAGCTCGAGGACCGCATTGCGGAGCTCGAAGCCTTCATCCGCGCGAACGGAAGCGACCCCGAAACACTGGCCAAGATCTCACCCCCAGCTGCGTCGACCGCACCATCACAACCTACTGATGCGTCCATCAACCCCGAAGTGCTTGGAGCTTTTAATGCGGCAGGACTGTTCCCCCCGACACCAGTAACAGGACAGTCAATGACACCGGAATACGACTGGAACATCATCGACCCCAACTTCTTCTCCCTCATTAACCAGCTTCAGGACGCCTCCACCAGCGGTCATTCCAACCCGTTCGACTTGCCCCACATTCCCGTGCGGAGTCAAGAGGCACTCCAAAGTCATCTCTCCCAGATACCCGCACAGCTGGACTCTGTTGTCCAACGCGTCCCCGCGCCCCCCATCAATGCACCAATCCCGGGTGCTCCCATCGCTGTAATGGGCCAAGGCGCGGATGATGTGACCATCACATCGCGCACACCCTTGGCCCTCCGCCTTCAGACCGCAGATGACACGGAGCCGCCCATTATCGCTGGAGGATTCAGCTTTGGGTCGGAACCACAGTCTCGATACCCGGAGTTGCAACCAGCCTCGCCTCCACTCCGAGCCCATTTAGGATCGACCAACGTCCCTGTCGGAGGCTGGTGGGATCCAAACGACTTGCCGCCCGAGGCACGCGAGCAGCTTCTGGACCAGTTCTTCAACTCCTTGAAGCTGTTCAAGATCTTCCATGTCCCTCGCTTCATAGCTAGGCAAGTGCCTTTTGATACGCTGGTCTGACAGTCTCAGTTTGACCCTCCCCATGTCGAAGCGACCCCACCCTTGTCTGCTCTACGCCATGTACCTCTTCGCGGCCTTCCGCTCGTCAAATCCAAAACTCAAGTCGCTGGAATCCCACTTCTTGAGCATTGCTCTCACACGTCTTAACGAGGCCGTGTCATCTCTGGACCGGCTGTTTGACGCCGTCCGTGCCATGACCATCCTCGCAGTGTACCGCTTCCAAAAGTCGCAGTATCAAGCAGGCGTTTTGATGATCGGCCAAGCGATGCAGCTGGCGTTCACACTCGGTCTCCACCAGATACCCAGCTCCGTCTGGCGGGCTCCGTCGGCTGCCCACAAGGACAATCTGTCTGGACACCCAGCGATGCGTCAGAGGCGGTGGATGCTGCCTCTGGCCAAGGACCCTGTCCAACATGGCGAGCGCATCAACGCTTTGTGAGTATACCGCGTTTTCCGTGCTGACACCTAGCTGGGCACTCTACTGTACCGACCGTATCTCCGCTCTCGTGTCCCAATGGCCCTCCTCGGTGGCTACTGAGGATATCATCACACCGTTCCCTCGGCCGATATACGAGTACGAAATGGGCATCGTCTCACTCCAAGACGACTACAGCCTCACATCAATGTGGGACCACAGGCGGCCGCCACAGATCCTGCCCCACCACATGCTGGCGTCGCACCACATTCTCTATCTCCGTGCGCTCAGTCTGATGGATCGCGCCAGCAAGCTCATGTACCTTCCCGACGAGCCGGACGCTGTCTTCCCAATCGAGCCGTGCGACTTTGAGTTTGCTTACAACTCGATCATGTTCGACATTGACCTCTGGCTGTACGAGTCCAACCACATTCTCGCGAAGCGTATTCCGCCGCCGACGAGCGCCGCATTCTCGTCCTCGCGCACGGCCAGCGTGCGTACCCCGAAGGCATACCAGACCGTGCTGCACGGCTTGATGTCCATCGAGGCCGATCTGCCGCCGCATCGTCGAACAGACTGGACGCAGCCTCATACTGCCGGAGGGCCTAGCTGGTGGGACGTTGACATCTGGACCCCGGAGGTCGCGGGTCTGGTGAGTTGGGACCGGGACTCACGGCTGACTATCCCAGCACAACATGCTCGGTACCGCCTGGATGTTCCTCTTTGACGTCTATGCGCCGTATGCCGAGAATACTCGATCAGTCAACATTGCCCGCCGCCTCGTTGCCCAGATGCGCGCGCGGCCACCAGGCGACTACAAGGGCCGCGAGGAGGACCTCCTCGTCACTGTCTGGTGAGTGCTATCTGAAATCTCCGCTCACTCCCCAGCTGGTCGTTCATGTCGACGATCCTCGTGCGCGAGATCCACCGCCTGCATGGTCTTGGTCAACCCGACCAGGCGGCAGTCATCAAGAAGGATCTCGACGCGGTTATCGAGGCACTCAAAGAGGTCACCAAGGCATCTAGCCGACCAGAGAAGGAGTACGACTCGGACGACTCGGACGATTCTGGACGGCCCGGCGGCTCCAGCGGCCGAGCGCCAAGTGGAGGGCCTGGGAGTGGAGGGCCGAGCGAGGGACCGGGCAGTGGAGAAAGTCAAACCCGGGACTCGAGCAACTCTCCGTCAGCCGGCGTCCAATCGGCAAGCTCTGTCATGTCGCTAGGCGCCGCATCCATCCTGCCTTCCTCGTCGATGACACCCAGACAAGCGGCTTACCGCTGCGACGTCATGAAGGTTGTCGCCGACCCGAGCAGAGACTTCGATATGTGAGAGCTGCTGAGGCTAGCGAGACAGGCGAGGGAGACACTCAATCCTATAATTCACCATGTGAGTTCATGACAGAGCAGAGCCAAAGCGGGAAGCAGGGGGAGCTACACCAAGCCGCAAGACAGCAATTGACCCTTAGATCGCGCTCGGTACATTCCTGATGCATAGTTGATCTGGCTGTGTCTGAAGTGACGATTGAGGAGTAGGAAGTCCTCTGTGAAACGGGTGCAAGTAGACGTTGTAGCCGGAGCCGGCGGCAAACGCGGCACGCAATTGGCCCTATGAGTCTCTCGATGTGCCAGCAGGAATGTGCGACGCCAGAGATGTCAGAAGGTGGGGGTAGTATTCACTGTGCCTCTCATCCTAACGACTGCAGGCCGCTTGAGGACCACCCCTGGTTAGGATATCACTGGTGGCTGCTAAACATTTATCCAATACCGGTTCCACAACGAACTGCGGTCTTCGGACTTGAACGTGCATCTCGGCTCTCGGCCGACACGCTGGGTTCCTCACAGCTGCCGGGCACCGTAGCCCGATGCCCGATGTTCCTCCGTGCCGGGGATCCAGGATTGAAGAACAAAGCCCTGCCAACCAACTGACCACACAGAAGGTCCTGAGCGCGCAAACAACGGCCGGCAACGTAGAAGAAGCTTCTTCAGCTGACTGAACGTATTTGGCAGCATTCCTGAAGTGCCACATTCCGTCATCTGGTGGTGGCGCGTCGCTGGATCCAAGCCGGGCCGACGGAAATGCGCCGACATGTAGCGGCGTCGTGTCGCGGCGGAAGTAGCGAACACATGACCTGATGGGGACGAATATGCGACTGAAATGCTCCCAGGACGCGATGTTGTTCTGTCCCCTGCACTCGCCTTCGGTTCGCGCGGCCCGTGAATGCCGAGACGACAGTGCACCCTCGGCGACATGCTGCGGGCGGGGGACGAGGGCGAACCCGACTTCCGGCGCTAGGGCTCCTTCTTTCAATTCATTCGAGAACGAAACGAAGGCATCTGAGGGACAACCCCAGTAACTGGAGAGCGAGTACAAGCCGATAAAGTTGCCGAGGTGGGGGTTCGCCGATCGTGCGGGGTGTGGAGTGCGGGGTGCTCGACCCCCTTCTATCCACTTACTTTCCTGCAATCGCCAGAGTGCGTGTAACAGTGGAGGACAGTGGAGGATAGTGCCGGGGGAAGCGGCTTCCTCGTCGATATAAAGCTGCGCTGCAGCGGTTATCCTCTGCCCCACAATCAACTCCTCCTCACTCACTAGAACACCGGCAACTGACCGACTGCACAAATGCTCGTCTCCAAGCTCCTCTCTATCCTCCCCATCCTCCCTCTTGCACTTGCGGCGCCCCGCCCCCTGGGCGCCGGCGTCGGGGTGCAGACCGCCGCTGTCGAGAAGCGCGCCGTCCCTGCGGGCTTCGTGACCACCAACGGCAAGGACTTTAGCCTTGATGGCCAGCCCTTCTGTTTTGCGGGCATCAACGCGTACTGGATGCCGCAGTTCGTCACCGAGGCCCAGGTCTCTGCCGCCTTTGCCCGCATGCAGGACATTGGCGTCAAGGTCCTCCGTACGTGGGCGTTCTCGATGGTCGAGAGCGTTCCCAACTACAGCCTCACCTACTTCCAGGTGAGCTTGAACATAGGGTTTTTGTGAGCTGACGACCTACAGGTCTGGAACGGCGCCGACTGGACGCTCAACACTGGTTCCAACGGTCTCCAGCGCCTCGACTGGGTCGTCAAGTACGCTGAGCAGTATGGCATCAGGCTCATTCTCGCGTTCACCAACAACTGGGACGACTATGGAGGTATGCCTTGGCGGCTCTTCTCTACTGACGACAGGCATGGACATGTACCTCAAGCACGTTACCGGCTCGAGCGCGTACCACTCGGACTTTTACACCAACTCGGCCGTCATCTCCTCGTACGAAAAGTACGTCAAGGAGATTGTGAACCGGTACAAGAGCTCGCAGGCCATCTTTGCCTGGGAGCTCACGAACGAGGCGCGCGCCGGTGGCGCCTCGTCGTCGGCCCGCCCGGGCTTCACCGCCGACGACCTCACCAAGTGGGTCGCCGACCGCGCCTCGTTCGTCAAGAGCCTCGACCCGCACCACATGGTTGCTGTCGGCGACGAGGGCTACTACAACTGGGACAACTCGACCGACTACCTGTACGACGGCGACTCTGGCGGCGACTTTGACGCCACGCTCAAGCTCCCCAACGTCGACTTTGGCACCTTCCACCTGTACCCCGAGCCGTGGGGCAAGACGCCGGCCCTCGACTGGGGAAACCAGTGGATCAAGGAGCACGCCGCCTCGATGAACAACATTGGCAAGCCCGTCATCTTTGAGGAGTTCAACGTCGAGGGCCAGACCACCCAGAACGCCATCCTCCCTTCGTGGATCGACACGGCCGTCGCGGAGGGCATCCCCGGCATCATGCCCTGGGGCCTCGGTGCCGAGGGCCTCGACATTTCGGTATGTGACACACAGTAGCAGTAAGAGTACTGACACTGCAGGGCTCGACTGTCTGGACCGGTGGCGGAATCGACTCGATGGACATCTACCCCGAAAAGGCCGTGCTGTGGGCCAAGCTCAAGGCTCTCGGTGCCGCCATGAACGCCAAGTGCCCTAGCGGACCGACCACCACCTCGTCTGCTGCTCCCGTCTCGTCGTCCACTCCCGCCGCCTCGTCCACCTCTTCCAGCGCTCCTGCTTCTTCTACCTCTCAGGTCACGTCGTCTTCTACCACATCGTCGGCTTCGACCACCTCGTCCGCCGCTCCGGGCTGCACTCCCGTCGGCAAGTGGGGCCAGTGTGGTGGCCTCAGCTACACCGGCTGCAAGGTCTGCGTTTCTGGATCCACCTGCACTTACCAGAACGACTGGTACTCTCAGTGCCTCTAATCACTGCCTAGCTATAGTGACGGAAGAGTAACCTTTTGCTCGACAGAAGCGCTGTCGGCTAGTAGCAATATTCAACATCCTTGGGGGGTAGTTTTGTGCCGTTTATTAAAAGCAGAATAAAATAAACCAAAATGAAAAGTAAATCGTATTTTGAATGGAGTGTCTTCTTGCATGTTCCCATGAGGCATGATGTCGTCGGCACATTGCTGGCAAGCACCGATGATGATGCGGAGTAGCGTCCTCATTGTCTACAGCGCGGAAGGCATTCTGTACTTCCGAGACTTCCACAGGAGGATTCGTGGCAGTTTTAGACAAAGAGGACAGAGAACCCTCTCATTCTGTCTCAGCCAATCTGTCGCATTCTCAACCTTTTCGGTCCGTTATGTATCAAACAGTCGCTCCGAGCAACATGGGCGTCACAGGGTGGCTCAAGGCGCACATAGTGGGTGGCACCCGCGGTCAGCGAGTTTGCGACTGGGGAGGATTGTCTTCCCGATTGTCTGCGGCACTGTGTAAGGTCTTAACTGGAACGGTTGCGATGGTTCACAGGCGACAGATGTGAACAGGAGAATCATCAGCTACGGTACGCATCGAGACTCCCGTCTGCCGCCACGTCTCCTGCGAGGTGGCTCTGGCTGAAGAGTCGGTGACGACGACGGTGATCAACGCTCAGAAGTTGGGGCCACAGTCCTACAGGTGACAGCCGCGGTCCTGATGGACCATATGCTGGGGCCAGTGCAGAGGCAGGGACGTACAATGTAGGTGAAAGAAACCACCAAACAATGAAAGAAACCACCAAGCAATGCGGCGGCGCGGCGGACAGATCCGTCTTTGGTGGCAAAGGTGGAGGCACTCACTGTGATGAGGCGGTGCGGGTGGATGGATCTCTGGAAGGTCAGAGTCCGGCAAACGCCGGCAACGATTGCTGGGGATGCTAATGAAGCTGGCGATCATTGCGGGATGAGCTCTCGGCGATCGACAGAGTGTGTCGGAACATCTGCTCCGTGGTCCAGAGCGTCATTTTGATCATTTTTCTGTGGGCATCCTGCATGGGTGGTCGGTGGATGGATGGATATGGATGCTGTGCACCGCCTTTTGCAGAGTAAGCAGCGACATCACTCCAGCCAGTGGCCGCTGGAGTGTGACGTCATAGGGTTCAACCACTGTGGGTGGCAAAAAAAATGGCTCAATCCAGCCCCAGCCAGGATCCAACCCAGCCCGGCCCGGTGGGTGGGTGTGGTGGTGTCGGCCAGGGGGTGGTGCGTGATAGTGGACAAAAACAAGCTCGGGATCCACCTCTGTTCTCTCTTCTCTATATCTACAACTGCCACTCCCTCTTCTTGTTCAATCTTGTCCAACTACCCACTCTCTCTCACACCGCTATCCAGCACTACCCTGGTACTCGCCCCCCACGTCACTCTCCCCACCGTACCGCACCTCAACAAACATGGCGAGCTTCGTTGCTGGCAAGGCCGTGAGGGTGAGTATTTGTTCGTGCCGTGTCCATACTGACAATCCCAGAAGTACGCCGAGGGCGTAGTCAAGGCCTACGAGCCTATTGACCCGTACTACGAGTTCATCACCGATGCCCAGGGCCGCCAGAAGCGCGTCAAGGTAGGCGGCAAACATCTCAGCTCAATACTGACCCCAGCGCGACGTGCCCCCGGGTCTCACCAAGGCAGAGGAGAAGGCGCTCCGCAAGATCCGCAAGCGCGCACACTACCTCGACAAGGGTGTCAACCTCTGCGGCTTCCGTGTCGGGTGGACCTTTTTCATCGGTGAGTGTCGTGAGCGAGCAGCAATGCGAGGCCTTGGTGGCGCTGGGCGCTCTTGGCAGCGCGTGCACCACAAGGGGATCGCTTCACACCCCAACGCAACCCTGATCCTAACACACAGGTATCATCCCCGTCGTTGGCGATGTCACGGACGCGGCGCTCAACTACACCCTCGTTCTGCGCCCCGCGAGGAAGCTCGACCTTCCCTCCGGCGTCACGGCGCAGATGCTGTTCAACAACGCCGTTTCCGCGGGTGTCGGGTAGGTGACGTCGTATGACCTATCGCTGACAGTCAGACTCATCCCCCTTGTCGGTGACGTTGCCCTCGCCTCATGGAAGGCTAACTCGCGCAACGCAATTCTGTGAGTTGAACAATTCCTCATAAACTGACATCAGCCTTGAGGAGCACCTCCGCAAGCGCGGCGCGGAGAACCTTAGCGCGGGCGGCACGAGCGCCCTTACCGAGATCGAGATCGACGAGGTTACCGCAGCGCAGCTTCTCGCCGCCGCTGACGGAACCGCGACGCCCATGCACACTGCTGCTGCCCCCATGGTCGTTCCCCCGCCTGCTGAGGCTGCGGCCCCCAAGGCGGGAAAACCGTCGGGCGGCTGGTTCTCGTTTGGATCCAAGGCAGCGCAGGACGCCCAGGCGCACCAAACTGGCCCCACTGCCGGCCTCAACAAGAACCCGAGCCAGACGGCCATCAACCCTGTTTAGTGACTCCCAGCCCCCAGGCTTGATGTCAATAGACGTCTCGTTCTTGCACACACGCGCACGACCAACCCATACCCCCTAGCGACATACCACTTCCTGGCATACCCAGCTTCTAATTCTCACGACCATTATGCTCTTTTATAGCCGACATGCATATTATGACTAGCGTCTCGTTAACGGGTGCCTTGGATGTAGGAGAGGCTCCGGGGGACAAGCGAACAAGACGGTATGTGTCTGGCGGATGGAGCAGTCCTCCGACAGCATCAGCATGACCTCCGCCGACTGCCAGCGACCCCTCATTGGAGCGTCCTCACCATTCCACCGCAGCCCCACCTTTCACACATGGCCGCTTAGCTCAGCTGGTTAGAGCATCGTACTAATATGCAGAAGCGGAGAGGATTCTCTCCGGAGCGTATCAGTCCATGCGGAGGTCGGCAGTTCGATCCTGTCAGTGGTCAAGAGTGAGAGTCCGAGGACTTGCACGCCGTTTTTATCGCTGTGAAGTATACACTCGACATATTTGCGATGCGGATGATGAGTACTGTCACAAAGACACACTCGCGGTACCCAAAGACTCGGAGTAGCATCTGGGCGCATCTGGTACTACAAGTTGTCGGCGTCGTCAAACACCTCGAGTGTGCCGCTGCCTGTGCACCATCCCTGTCCGACGATCTTGGCGCGGCCGTCCTCGACCGAGCACACCAGGTGGCCGCCGCGGGCGCTGCGCTGGTACGCGTCGAGAACGGTGGCTCCTGGGGCGACTGCGTCGACCGATGCCCGACCGAGTCCTTGGAGGTAGTAGCCAGTCAGGACAGCCCACACCGCGCCCGTCTGCTGTCAGCTACTGTAGAGATGGCGGTATGTAGCTTACCACGGGGTCCTCGTCGACGCCGTGGGCGGGGGCGAACACGCGGCAAGCTGCGCGGGCCTCGCCAGCGGGCAGTTCGGCGGGAAGTATCTGGGTGAGTACGACGTGGTGCGGAAAAGTGGCGAGCTGCTGCCGTCAGCTCCAACCTCCCGCCATGCTGGTTCTTGCTCTTGTACGCACAAACTTGCTCGCCTCGACGGTCAACGCGCCAATATCCACGCTGGCTGCGAGCTCGACGATGATGCTGTAGTCGCCAAACTGCGCCGTGCGCACGACGTCCCCGGGGGCAAAGCCCGCAATCTGCGCAATCTCCTCTATGACGCCAGCAACTGGTGTGGCAGGGAGGTTCGGAAAGTTGAGAGCGATGCGCGGCACGCGTGCGCCCGGCACGCTCTCGATCGCCGCAGCCAGGTCGCCGCGGGTGCGGGTCGTAAACTTGAACGCCCGCGCGTCGGGGTGCACGCGCGCGAGGGTGGTAGCGGCCGCGAGCGTGCCGTGCCCGCACAGCGGCACCTCTACAGCGGGCGAGAACCACCGGATCGCATAGTGCGGCACCGCGCCAACGGCCAGCGGGACGAGGAAGACTGTCTCGGAGAGGTTGAAGTCGCGCGCCAGGGCGCGCATGTACGTCTCGTCGGCACCCCGCGGGTCATCGGTGGGAAAGACCACGACGGACGCGGGGTTGCCGCCGTGCGGCGTCCGCGCGAAGGCGTTGACGAGCGTGAATGGCAGACTGGGGAGCTGGGCCATTGTGGTGTGTGGTGAGTGAAGCGACGAGTCAACTTTTGGATTGTCCCGTTTTATGAGCCGCTCCTGAAATGATTAGATTGTGATTTTGGCGCCGCCGTTGACTCATTCCGCCTCGATCCTCGGCTCGGATCCCGGCTCATTTGGCGACAGTACCGACAGTTGAGAGAGTGCCGTCGGACGTTGCAGAAGCGTCCAGTTCGCCACGCGCTGCCACTCGGTGCGTTGCCACAAGGCCAGATCGCCGCCACTTTACGTGGACGAGCGAGGGGGTGGGTATAATTTGTTTGTGTGGATGGCTCGCGTGGGTGCAGGGAATGATGTCATCGATCCAGTCAACCCATACAATCCAGCCACTGCTGCTGGCTCTGTCGCGTCTTCCTGATTACCATTCTCGTGTCTCCCATTTCTCTTCCACACGCTATCCCACCCCGCAACCATGGCTCCCACAAAGCGTGAGATCACAAATGCTCCCCCTCTGACCGCAGTACCTATTTCCTTTCGGGCGCTGAGCATCCAGCACGCTCCCCTCAAGCCCACGACAGACCTCGCCGCGCGCGGCCTCCCCGACTTGCCCACGTTCATGACCGTGACCGGCGAGTACGACGTGACGAGCCCAGACAACGCTGTCGAGGGCGCCTTCTTCTTCCACAACGTCATGTGAGTTCATTTCACTCGTACAGAGTCGCTCATGTCCAGGACAATGTACGCCGAGGGCCAGCCCATGGGAACCGCCTACGGTAAGCTCATCCGGACCTTCCAGAGCTGACAGCACCAGACGGACAGCAGGTCTTCACAGGAAATATCCAGGGCAAGCGCGGCGCCGTGTCGATGCGGGCGCGCGGGACGCACGTCGGCGAGTGGTCCACCTCCGAGTGGGAGTTTGTTCCCGAGACAGCGACGTGAGTTACTGGCAACTCGAGGATAAACTAACTCTTCAGCGGCGAGCTCAAGGGGATCTCAGGCACTGGCCGCTTCAAGTTCTTCTGCGGCGCCGACACGGACGTCATGACGGCTACCGTGGAGGGAGAGTTTGAACTGGAGTGGAAGTAGCGCCGCGTCATGAGGCATGGTTGATCATCTGGACCGTCGCTATCGCAGGAGCACTCACCGCACCCCCTTCCACGCCTTGAAGGCCACTGACGACGACAAACTTGTCAGCCTCGCACAGGAAGACTCGCATAGCTGGCAACGTGGCGGAGTGGTTAACGCGATTGACTCGAAATCAATTTCCTTCGGGAGCGCATGTTCGAATCATGCCGTTGTCGAGCTTCTCAAGCGAGAACTCCTTGAGTACTCTTTTTCTCTTTTCTGACGGCCGAAGAAGCGGAGGGAAGACAGGCGCGGAGACTCTAAGATGTCACTAGTAAGGTCTCCAGGAGCTGAGGGAGTCTCTGAGACAGATTCCCAGAATGCGGCTCGACTCCGCCAAGTGCCTTCGTGCGGCGCCCTCTCGCCTCTGCACTCCTCCCTGCCGCTTCCGTCCCGTACGCGGAAAGAGGGGACCCCACCGGACTCAGATCTCTCAATAGCTCAGTTGGTAGAGCGCCGGACTGTAATGGTTATTCTACAACAACTTCCTTCAGGAATCCGTCGGTCGCCTGTTCGACTCAGGCTTGGGAGAGAGCGCGACAGACATGCCGCGCTGCTTTTTCTTTCCGGTCCCGGTCGGTCATTGCAATTGGAAGTCACAGCTCGCGCCCCGCGCGTGTAGCGCGTGTGTGAAGAAGGGCATAGTAGAAGAAGGGCATAGTGGAAGAAGAAGGGCGTGAAGAGTGGGTGCAAGTGGCCTGGTCAATGAAATGTGCATGTCAATCCGCCCGCCCGCCCGCCCGCCTTGCCTCTCCATGCGTCTCCAGCTCCGCCTCCGTGAAATGTGCTCATGGTTGGCTGTCAGTCCAATAAACGACGCGAAGCAAACATATAATCTCCCTCCCCCGAGCTGCCGAACTGCACTCGGCCATCAGAACCCGCCCGGAGTGAAGTCCAGCACTGTGACCCCGTTCAGTCCCCACGATCCGAGTTTCGACTGTAGTGAGTCAAAATGTCCCGGGTGAAGAGCTCAGCACGACACAAGTTAGCTCTCACCTTGAATGCCTCGTGTACAGGGTCGTTGTTGATGTAGTAGTCGGCGTCCTCCTGGCTCTGCAGGTCAGGTGGAAGCCGCTGGCGACAACTTACAGCAAACTCCATCAGGAACACGACTTGCATTCCGCCGCAGTGGCCTTCAGAGTTGGTCTGCTTGCCACCAATCGCTTGGCGGATGTAGGTCTCTCCGTCCCGCTTGCACTCGCGCTGCAGCCTGAGCATGTGCTGCGAGAGCTCCGGGAGCGTCGCGGGGTCGGCAACTTTGAAGGCCACTACGAGTGAAGATATCGCAACGAGAGGGGGGAGCCAGAGGACGGGTCAGAGGGTGCTCATACACCAGGAGTTGCGACTTACCGATGTGGAAGACGGACATGTTGCTGGTGAGGAGTGTAGCTGTGTAGAGAGGAACAAGAACGAGACCTCGATGCTCGACCACAACATCCCCACTTTGGCTCTCACTGCGTCATCGGCGCAGGCCGTCCCACAATGGAGGGACGGAATCAAAACAACGTGCCATTGGACTACGTCGCTGTGATCCGCCGGTTTCGATCACCGACGAGAAGGTCGATGGAGCGTGTGCTGCTCGACTTTTGTCACCTTGTCTCGTCTCTCTGGTACTAGTCCACTCGTTCCATTTTTGGCCCGAACGACACGCGCCCGTCATGTCGTCGACCGCCTCCGCCGCGCTCCCGCTCAAGGAGTACTTTTCGTCGCTCTCGTACCTCGGCCTCCTGCTCAGCACCTGTGTCATTGTGCTCCCCCAGTCGACCTTGTATTTCTACCCGTCGGCCGTCGAGGCCCAGCTTGCCAGGCGCTCGTCGGCGGACAGGCCAGAGCACCCGTGGCTGACTCCCTTCACTGCGTCGGCCGCCGGTACGACGGCATGGGTTGCTGCCGGTGTCGCCATCACAATGTTCTGGTGGGGCGGCAAGCTTAGCAGGTGGTGGGGTGCCAAGATGGACAACTCGGTGAGTGGGCGATCATCGTCAGAGGTGCATCGTGTGTGCATTTGGACTTGAGACCGAATGCCGCCGTAAACCGTCGGCTCGAAACGCGCACACGCCTCCGTGCCCTGGACTCTGGGCTCACCGTACTCTGGACTGACTGTCAGCGCGTGACCCAGGCTGTGTCTGCGACCCTCGGTACCACCGTCCTGTTCTCGCTCGGTCTGACCCTCCTCGGCGCGCCCAAGGAAGCCTACCTCCGCACCGTGCTCTTTGCCCTCAACCTCGCCCTCCTCACCGCCTGGCCCGTCGTGGCCACTCTCGGCGTCCCCTCCATCCAGGCTGACGGCATTGCAGCCCGCTACCGCCTCACCCGTCTTCTCTGCTCGTGGCGTGCTGAGAACGCCAAGGAGCGTGCCCTCGCGTTCCCCGTCGCCGGTACCCTCATCGGCGCGTGGATCGGTGTCATCCCCATCGCCCTCGACTGGGACAGGCCCTGGCAGGTGAGCCGCGCTGCCGTGATTCCTGCTGACAACAGACTTACCCCCTCACCCCCCTCGTTGGCTCCCTCCTCGGCTTCCTTGCTGGCGGCTACTACTCGTTCGGCGTCTCGGCATACGAGAGCCTCCGCAACGACGTCATGGCCGAGCAGGCCAGCGAGGCCGCCAAGGCCAAGCCCGCCGTCAAGAGCAAGAAGGGCCGCAAGGCCAAGTGAGCGCTGGCGAGGTGATCTCTTGCCAGAGCTCATGGCGCTGCTCGCCACATTAGACATGCATGCAGCTATATACCCGATCTAGATCTCGAATGCCGGTTCCTACTGGCAGACAAACATCCTACTGACAGACATTCCGCAAATAATTAACAGCAACAATCGACCATGCCTTCCTATGAGCTCGTTCCTCTAGGGCAGAATAACGTCCTGCAGCTTTTGCAAGTGGCCGGGCTCAAAGTGCTTGACCGTGACCTGGCCGTTGCGCCAGATGCCCCAGGTGTCGTCGAGCCCCTCGAGGCCCATGACCAGCAGTCTCGGGAGTAGCGGGGCGACGCGCACGACCATGGTGCGGAAGTGCTCGCCGTTGAAGCCGGGGCAGGAGACTTTGAAGATGCGCAGGTTGCTGAGCTGTTTGAGGGCAGGACCGGCATGCACCTGGGGTCAGAAGCTGCAGGAGTTCTCTACCCACCTTGAAGATTGTCTCCTGCATGAAGCGCTCACAACCGCGGATGACGAGCTGCTCGAGACCCGAGAACTTGTCCGCGATCGCGCCGAGGAGCGGCACGCAGTGGTCTCTGAAAAGGCCAATGACGGTGAGGGCCGAGAGCGGCGCGTTGACGCTCTCGAGCGCAGGGAGGATCGGGGGCGAGCGGACAGTGTAGCTGGCGGACAGGTACAGAAAGTCAATGTTTGGGAAGCGCGCAATGCACGGGCCGAGCGCGCCAAGATCTTGGAACTCGCCGCCGGTTTCATTGTCCTCGTTGCACTGCAGTCCGAGCGACTTGAGGCGCGATGTGAGTCCGGCCGCGTCGTTGAATGCCGGAGTACTGCGCAGCCGACCTGTCAGCGCAGCGAGGATCCTGTGCGCGTCCTCTGTTGAGAGCTCCAAGTACAGGTGCTCGAGGAAGGGAAAGTTTGTCAACAGCCGGAACACCATGCCGGCGGTGAACGACAGCCAGGTCGCCTCGTCTGATATCCGCCGGGGAAAGTTGAGGTCGAGCCGCAGCACCCTACGCGTTAGAGCGCCCACTACTGTCAACCCACCGCACATAGTGGCGCCAGCGCCAGTTTGTCTCAAGAATGCGCGCTGCCGGGACGTAGCCTGAAATCTCAATGTTGAGATACAGCAGCGGCCGGACAGCCGTGCTTATTGCACGACACGTTCTGCCGAGGTTCTTGAGCGAGTCAATGTCCTTGGGCGCTGGGGTGGCAAATATGCCTGTCCCGACTGGTGTTAGAGGGAGGCAGCAGGTGGCACTCACGCAGGAGGTTCTCCTCCGAGACCTCGAGTGGATTGAACACATTCAACGCAATATGCTCTATCAGCTCGTGAGGGAGGTCTGTGATGGTCGGCATCCGGTGTAGTGATGAGGTGGTTGAAGTAGTTGCGAGATGGGTAAAAACACAGCAACGACAAGACACATCAAGTCATCAAGTACTCGCCCGGTCCCTGTCGGTGGGTGTCAGTGCAGAGCGAGACCGGCTCGCCCAAGGACGATCACGCAACTCCCAAGTGAGGGCAGAGAGATACGACTCCAGTCGTCCGGCCAGCTTGAAACGGCATCATCGGTCAACTCAACCCAAACCGGAGCGGCAGCGGCGTGGAAAGTCAGCCGGTGAAACGTTGCCCCGTACCCCCATGGCCCGTACCCCGGGTGTCAGCAAGCAGCGCAGGTGGTACAGCGTTTCCCACCGCCGTGCCAGTCCCCGCCCTGGACGGGCCGGGCGGTGGTGAGGGACCACAAACTCTGTCTCATCGGGATCCTGGGCCTGACCTCCACCTCGGGAACTCTGATCTGCTGGGGACAGCTATCCGCACGTGACCGCCTCATCATCATGTGTATGTAATGCGCTTGTGTGAGCAGCGCCGACCTTGTGTGAGCAGCGCCGACGCCGCGATGCAATGTGGCATATGGAGAGGACTGTGATGCTTCCCAAGCACGCCAAAGTCCGGAGGTTGATCTTCTTTGATCGTCGGGCGCCACAAAATACTTACCTTATGATGGCGGGCGACGATCATTGACCCCTACGTGTGGCAAAAGACTGATCTCAGTCGCTGTCGGGACTGCAGCTCGCGGGCACCCCAATGTCACCCAACAGCTCTACACTATATCCTAACAGGACGCTCGAGGCTTGGGAGGTATGTCCCCTTGGCGGCGTCAGTGAGGCACTAGACGAGGCACTAGACGAGGCATTAGACGAGGCACCAGGCGATGCTCAGAACCAGGAAACACCAAGGGAGGACTGAGCCAGACGCGTCACTATCTCTTGCCATAGTCACCGGAAGGCGTTATACTCGTGTAGGCTTCATTGCTGTTTCGTGTCCTGGATCCAGAGTATCAAGTCCCAAGTGCACTGCATTACTACGACTCTTGTTCTCACCCAACCTGGGGACAGAGACTGCGCGCCATGCGGCCTCGGTTCCTGGCACTGCTGCCGTCGCAAAACCTGATGGGAAAGGCGTCGCTATCCCAGACACTGCCGCATGCACCACGCTGCTACTTAGACCTACAACACCTGCATGACATTACTATTAACCACATTGCCGTCATTACTCCTTCCTCGTCGCATCTAGTCGTCCTGGGAGTAGACGATGGCCTTGCCAGCCATGTCGGCCTGGAGGCCGTTGAGACGGTCGAGCATGGGCCAGAGGTTCTTGGGGACGTTGGCGCGGAACTCGGGGGTGGCGGCGTACTCGAGGCCGTGCTGGAGAATGTTGCGCGAGCGGTCGGTGTTGCCGGCAGGGGGCGAGCCGTAGCAGCCGTGGAGAGTGCGGCGCTTGACCTGGAGGTTGTACTTGCCGACGTGGACTGCGGTCAGCTCTGGCAGGCGGGTCCACACTCACGGATGTTGTTGTTGTAGAAGACGGTCTGGCCCTTCTTGAGGGCGAGGGTCTGGGCGCCGGGCATGGGGCCTCCGTTGAGGTTGGCCTCGCGCTCCCCGGGGGTGCGGATGCGCCTGTGCGAGCCGGGAACGGCCGAGAGACAGGCGTCATCGTAGAGAGCAGCGTTCCACTGGATGCCGTAGTGCTTGATGGCAAGGGCAGCGAGCTCCTCGTCGGGCGAGGCGGTCGCCTTCACGTCGTCGCGGTGCCACGAGAGGGCGTAGTCCTTCTTGAGGGGGTTGACGAGGATGTTGAAGAGCTCAAACTGCATAGCCTCGCGGGTGCACTCCATGAGGGCAGCCGAGACGTCGAGCATGTCCTCGGAGCCATACCACTGGGCAAAGACGGGCTCGTTCAGGTCGGGGTGCATAATGTTCTGGACGCCCCAGACGTCGTCGCCCCTGAAAGTCAGTGGTCTGGTCAATCCATCAAGCTTGAGACTCACTCAGTCCAGGGAGGGAACTGCTTGCCGACCATGCGGGCCTGCTTCCAGTCAAAGGAGCGGGTGCGCTCGGTCGCGCGGTCAGCCGCGGTGCAGAGAGGCTCGTAGAGCTCATCGGGGATGAGGCCGTCGACGACAACGTAGCCCTCCTTCTTGTACTACCATGTTAGCGGAGCTCGGAGGTCTTGGAATAGGTCGGTGCTGTGGCACGTTGACGGCAGACATCACACCAGCAGGGCAGCCCGAGCCGCCGGCCCGGTGCCCACCCGGGCGTGGTTTTTCAAAGCCGAGCGCTGAAATAACTGTCGGAGATGTGCGAATGTCCGGCCACGCTACCATTGCCGTCACCACCGCCATCACTCACCTGGTCGACAATGTCGTCGAGCTGCTTCTGGGTGAAAGGCATTCTGGGTGTATGTGAATGTGGGGGTGAGATGAGATGGGATGTGAAAGAGAATGCGGGGTGTTGGCTCACGAGCGCTTGTGATATACTCCACTCGCGAGACACCATGTGAAGCTGGGGGGAAGCGGCTAGCAAGCGGCGTGTTGCCCGACACCTCGGTCTCCCGGAGCGGATCTGCAGAACAAGGAGATAGCGCTCGCTTTTCTCTACCCCACACGCAGGTCGACCGCCTATTTCCTGTGCATCTGTAATTCAAGGCCACCGAATGCCACCGAAGGCCAAGGAAATGGAAATCCGCCCACTGGATCACTATTCGCGACCCCAGATTCCCGTTTGTTCGGTCCGAGCTGGAGCCAACAAGCCTCGAAATTGATAGCGGCAAACACGCCGAAATGGTTTCCCACTGTAGCGATGGATTCCATCGCCTCGAGTCGACGGGAATGCTCGCGATGCATCACACGCGCATTGCATTCTCTGCATTGTGCATTGACAATAAGTACCCCAGACTGAGCAAGCACAGCACAGCGGTGCGCGAGATTTGATAAGGCGTATCTCGCTCAACACGCCGCTTCCTGCCACGTTTCCTTCAGACGGAGACCAACGTCGTGAACAAACACTCTCGTGTGGCTGGAGTCTCCACGCATCCTCTCTATGTGTACCCCAGAGAAGTCGTCTCCCTCCGCAGTGGAGAGGATGGTGATAACAAGGCGCTCGCAAAACACGCCGCTTCCACCCGTACAACTCCCCACCTCGTCCTATCTAATCTTTGCTCTTCTGTCGCTGATTCGTCTGGCTTCCGCAATTTCTTGCCCTCGGAGAACAGTTCTGATCTGGTGGTAGATCAGATAACAGGTATCTCGCTCAAGGCGCCGGTTTGGTCTGGAGAGTGGGAGTCCGGGCGTTATCCAGATCGGTTGATGCCAGTCGGGCCACCAGCAACAGAGCGGTGCCGAATGGAGTCCACAGCAAAGTGAGATCCACCTATGTGGTGCCAGCCGCGAGGCCTCTAATAAGGAGGACCTACCTAACAGAGTGTGTAGCGCCAGTGTGGTCCAGCTGTACAGCTGCCACCCCTGTTTCCCACCCAGTCGGCTGCCACAACTCTGCTTTGAACCATGGCCGAGAAGTGCTGTGGGGTAGAGATGCTGACCGCTAAGCACTGCTAGGTTGTACATTGAAGTGCATTAATGGACCGCCTCGCGCTTGGTACTTTGTCCACCCGTAGACACCCTCCGCTGCCAGTATCTGCTCCGCACAAAGGGTGCCACAAGAGCTTTCAGTACACCCCACGTTCCCCACCCGCGTCTTAACTCTGGTGATCACGTGCCTCGTCTGCACCAATTCCGGTCGCCTCACGGCCGCATGAATGTCGAACTCCGGCGCATAGATTGCATGGTGAAAGGTGCAGACTGTCCTTAGCAGTGTCCTTCTCGGCCGTTATGATTGTAGCACGGAGCTGACCACCGACTGCAAGAGGTCAGTCAGCACTCTGACAGTCTGGCGCCCGCCGCTTCCCACGCGGTCGACTGCACTGGTATGACCTGGTGGTCATGGTCAGATCCGTTGTATCGGTAGCGGGCATGACCCCATGGCCGCCCTCGTGCTCTGCATGCTCTGCATGGGACAGATTGAGCAGAGGCCCTCTTTGTGTCAATCTCAGAGAGGAGACAACGGATCAAGAACGGCCAGTGGATGATGGCCGCTCTGTGCTGCCGGATAAACAGGGTATCCGGTATCGGCTAGCGCCGACCCCATCGCTCTCCACGGGGTTCATGACGTCCACAACTCCGGGGCGTAGTCATACATAACCCCCCTCTGGCCTTTGGCGTCACTCTCCCACTCATCCCACTCATCCCACTCATCGCGATGGAGGCCCCTATTCAAGTTCCCAAGACCTATGCCGAGCTCCCCGTCGAGCACATCCGCATCTCAAACCACCCTCCCAACGCACCTGGTGTCACCCCCGTCCAGATTGTCACCCTCTACCGCCCCGACGCGTACAATGCCTTTACCGACCAGATGCACAACGACATGGTCCTTGCGTGGTCCAAGTTTGATGCCGACGACCGCGTCAAGGTCATTGTTGTCACGGGTCACGGCCGCATGTACTGCGCCGGTGCCGACCTGAACGTGGGCTTCAGGCGCCCCAAGCTTAACGCTACCAAGCACCGCGACACGTAGGTACGAGCTACTGCCCCGCTAACAACGCAGTGGCGGCCGCGTTGCCCTGGCCATCCACCGCTGCCGCAAGCCCACCATCGCTGCTCTCAACGGCTCGGCGGTCGGTGTCGGAATCACGATGACGCTCCCGATGCACATCCGCATTGCGTACAAGGACGCCAAGATCGGGTTTGTGTTTGCTCGCCGCGGTCTCGTGTTCGAGGCTGCCTCGTCCTACTTCCTGCCCCGCCTCATCGGAACCTCCAAGGCGCTGGCTCTCAGCACGACGGGCGACGTCTACCCGGCCCACCACCGCCTCGTCGAGGGACTCTTCACCGAGCTCCTCGACACCCCGCAGGAGGTTCTCCCGCGTGCCCTCAAGCTCGCCGACGACATTGCGCAGAACTGCAGCACCGTCAGCATTGCGCTTAACCGCGAGCTCCTCTACCGCGGCACCGACTCGGCCGAGGCCCAGCACCTCCTCGACAGCCGTGTCATTGGTGGCCTCTTTGGCTCTGCCGACAACAACGAGGGCGTCCAGTCGTTCATGGAGAAGCGACCCGCCAAGTTCACGGGCACTGTGGACGGCATCCAGCACCCCGCGTACCCCTGGTGGATCCCCATCGACACATCGCGCGATAGCGAGGTTATCCCGGGTGACAAGGCCAAGCTCTAGCATGTGTTGTAGAAGTCATGAGGTTGTATTTGATGCAGTGGGTACATTGCCCACTCGGGTCTGCCATGGTGGAGGATGCCGAAATCCGATTGCGCCGTGATCTGTGTGTCGTTCTTGCTTGTGCTCTACCATTACAGAGACCGAGTTGTCCTCTTCGAACAGCTTGATAAAACGACCGACCTGTGCAAAGGCACCTTGTGCGGAGCCAGGAGCTCAAGTGACCAAGCCGCAGATTGGTCCCGCAGGCTCGTGCGCCGAGACCAACGTGCCGGCCGGCTACCCTCATCCTGCAAGGTCGCCAGCCGAGTCTACCAGGTCATCATCATCGACCTCTGTCTCTCAGATTTAACTCCTCTCTGCACAGGTCCACCATGCTCATCCTCGCAGAGCTCCCCTCCGAGCTCATCCTCAAGATCGCGGAGGAGCTGATCGACGACCCTCTTGAAGTGTCCGAGGCCGACGAGCTTCATGGCGCTCTTATGCTTCGGAAGCGGGACCCTCCAGCGGACGGATTGCAAGATCTAAAGGCCCTTAGCGAGACTTGCTGGCTGGTCCGAGTCGCTGTGGGACCGCTTCTGTTCAAGCGTATCCACATCAATAATCGCGAGGCCGCACGGGAGCTCACCGACTCGGACTGGGACTGGGAGGTTCAGTGAGCAATGTCGTCGAGACCCCAGCTGACATCAGAGTTATGACCATTCAGCTGCAGGCGTTTACAGACAACGAATCCAACTTCTGGGCCGACGCGCTGCTTCTCTTCAATCTCCTGGCTGCACTCCCCAATCTGCGGCATTGGCGCCTTGAACTGGATCGTTCCAAGGGACAGGAGATTACACTCGCCATCCTCGCAACCCTTCTTGCCCCCCCACCAGTCCTCGAGCTTGCCCCCTCTACTCCCCAAGTCCCCTGCCTTGAGAAGATTGAATCATTCTTCCTCGCGTTCACCTCCTATCTCCCGAACGTTGCGTTCACCTCCGATCTCGCGTACGCGTGCCACCCAAGATTCCTCGAAGCTTCCCTCCCGCTACTGGATCGACTCCTTGGCCTCAAGCACTTTTCCCTCAGCGCCGTGTCTCATCCAGTCGGGCAGCCTCCCCAGCTAGAGATCCTTCTCCAGCATCTCCCAGCCGGCGTGGAGAGCCTCTTGCTAGGCGTGGGATTGAGCAAGCCGGCCCCCCGCTGCCTGGAGCTTATCAACCACTACTGTCCCAACCTCAAGCGCCTCGTGTTTGACCCTCCAGGCCTCCTCCGTCCGGAAAGCGAGGAGGTGACGCATGTGGGTAGTCTCCGAGTCGCATGTCTGACCCGCAGCAAGTGCTGTCGACACTCACAACATTTCCCAACCTCACGCAAGCGACACTCCTCCTTCTAAAGAGACCAGAGTTTGACTACGTCTCGCAGATTCAACGCGTTGCAAAGAGGTCGTGCACACTACGATTCATCAGCCTGCTGGAACTCACCTTCAACTCGTCGCGCGTGTGGACTATTTTGCGGTCCCCCGGGGCGGTCCCAGTCGTGCGCGACTACAAGCCGGGGGACCTCCGGATGATGGAGGGGAGGTCTCTGTAAAGCCGCAAATTAGATAGACACAAGACTTACGACCTTTATGATGATATGTTATGAGTGATGTGGACAAGTGGAGGCGAGCGCTGAGGACTTGGGCCTCCACTCGCAATGTTTCCTGACATCATCGCGTTTTGCATTCAACTTCTTCAAAGGCACAATCAACCTGCTAGATATACTCGCGCAACGATGGGTCTCCTCGACCTCCCGCCCGAGCTCCTGCGGGAGATCGCCCTCTGCGTGCATTCGCCCTCCACTATCGACGAGTACGACATTCTCTCGGGCGACGGCATTTTTACCTGTCTCGCTGGCGCCCGGCACCGCGACAAGCGCGCCCTGGTCGCGTTCGGCGCGACCTGCCATGCTGTGCGTTCAGTCGTCCGCCCTCTCCTCTTCTTCTGCGCCGATATCAACACGTCAGAGCGTGCCGACATTGTCCCTGCCGCGGACTGGCGCGAGCACGTTGTGTGAGTTTCACAATGGGACGAGCTGACCATAGTCTCTTGAAGCTCGTGCTGTACACGTTTCCGCCAAACGAGCCCGAGAGCGGTTGGATCTCCCCGAGCGCTATCACCGCCGTGTGCGATTCCTGCCCCAATGCCGAACATCTCGAGTTTGACATCTACCGGAACGTCGACTTTGATCCGTTCGAGGACGACGTGGAGGTGTTTACGGACGACAATGGTCGCTATCCCCTGCAGGCGCTGATGGACACGCTGCGAGCTAGCATCCCGCCGAGCTTCGTCGCCGGTATCAAGTCGCTCAGCTTCCGCTTCACAGACCTTACCGAAAGCGGCCTGACGGACGAGATCGAGCCCTTTCTGCATCCCGCGCCGAATCTCGAGTTCTTGCTGGTCGAGGACGGGTGCGGGGACTCTACTATCACGTATGCAGTTGAGGCTGCACTGGAGAAGCTCCCTCCGCTGCGCGCCTTGACGCTGAAGGGCGCATCCTTTGGCGACCTCTCTGCCCTGCTCGAACATTGCTCGCTCGCAAGCCTGATCCATCTTTACGCCCATGACGGCATCTCGGTTCTGACGGTGCGTGATTTTGGCTTGTCGCAACTGACCAAAGGATCCAAACGACTGGAGCGTACGCTGCCCGTCGCTCGAGACGTTCTGCTACGGGGAACGGTATTGGACCGCGGAGGCGATGCCCGAGGAGCTTGCGTTCGCCAGCCGCTGCACATCCTTGCAGATTGTTGGAAGCCCTCTGAGCAACAGAGGCTATACAGTCGAACGGTCAGAGTCGCAGTGCGCGCTTCGCGAGTATCGACCAGGCGACCTTCAGAGCAAGGTACGCAGCACATCGTTATGAACGGCGGTAGAAAGGCTTCTGTCCCAGCAAGGCAGCGACCCTTTTGTGATGTAGCTCAGGCTTTCCATCTGCATGCTGCTAGTCCTCGGCGGGTTGTGTGTTGCATTCCTAGAGATCGAGGTGTAGAGGTCTCGCTTAACCTTGCACCTTATTGAGATCAGCGGGAGCATCTGGGGTTATTTGTTATGGTTGTTTGTTCTGCCTCTGGGATACAGACTCTGCTCCCTCCACCTCAACCTCCGCAACCACCATGCGCGCCTACCTCGTCGCCTCCATCCTGTTCGTGTTCTACAGCCTCGCGCACACCTTGGGCGGCATCGTCTTGTTCGACCCGAGCCGACTGGGCCCAGAGGGCGCAGAGGTCTTTGATGCGATGGTCCGGACCAGGTTTGACTTTATGGGGTCGACGTGCTCGTTCTACGGCTTCTGGCTCGGAACGGGGTGGTACACAACCTTGTACATCCTGCTCTCGGCTCTCATGGCCGTCGTGGCCGACCAGACGCGCGAGCCCCTCACCGCCACCGTGTTGGGGTGGGGCCTCGTCCTTTCCAGCACCCTTAACGTCTACCTCGCATGGGCCTACTTCTTCCTCCCGCCCCTCGTCGTCGGCTGTCTCATCCAGCTCACCCTCGTTCTGGGTATGGTGCACAAACAACGCGAACTGAAGCTCAAGGCAGCCTAGAATGCATCTCAGTTGTAGATATGGATCCTCTGCCTGTGTGTGACGCTCATGCTGAGTGAGGAGTGGTTAGCTTTGGCGTGGTCGCACCTTGCCCAGCTGACGGTGAGACTGAGCTCCAACTCTACGTCTCGCAGCTGTGACGTTCCATATTGTCACCGTCAAGGCCATGCGTGCTCGTGCTCGTCCAAACATAGCCGGGTTAGCCACAGCTCCGCAATGGACGAAGATGCCGAGTGCCTCTGTTGAACCGTGTCGTATCAATCCTTAAATCCAGCGTGCCAGCGGCTTTGTGTGCTCGGTGAACTTGCGGGAAGTGTGCCAGGGCCGTTGGTTGCGAGTGATCGACTTGAGACCTGCCTTGATCCTGGCTGGTTGGAGCGGCTGGTTGGAGCGAACCAGCAGGGACATACCTTGGCCTTACCACTGACAGTCGCGACTTTCCCGGGGGGCAGGGGAGGGGGGGTTGGTAGTATGAAGCGCTTTATTCCCCGACGAAGTGAGGTATCTTCCAGTGTAGTACTCACCCATTTCCTCGGACCATTGAAGTGGCAGATTTCCACTCATGTGGAGTCAGATGCAGCTCTGTTGCCATTGCCTTCAGCGAATTTCAAGCCTTGTCCGCGAATTTAACAGTCCGACAGTAATATATAGATCACAGACTAGGAGCCCAATGGGGAGCATGTACAGTCGAGAGACCCAAACTATACTGGCGAGGGTACTGGCGAGGGTACTGGCGAGGGTACTGGAGGTCATGAGGGGCAACTGTAGTAGCGTACCCCAGAAGACATCTACATCCGCGATATTTAGCATTATGCATCCGAACGATGATTTCAATCCGCATGCCGACTTCTGAGTGTATGCCTGCAGAAATGAGTGAGTCGCAACAGGTTCCATCTCGGTCTCGCTGACACTCGGTCTCGCCGACAATGGTTCACTGAAAATTCCGAACAATTTGGTCCAGTAACTTGGGCTGGGCCGCCGCTACCCTCCGCACATGCCACTCGGCCTTACAGCTCCTTTGGTGATCATCAACACCTGCTATCCTTTTCCCGACAGAAGAATGTACCTTGTTGGGCTGGTCGAGTGCTCTCACCACCCTTGCTGCTCTGGTGACCGCAGTGAAGTAGTTGAAATGTGCACCCTCCCTACCCCGGTCAGCATTGACCTCGCCTTTCTCAGGCATGTCGACTTGACCAGCGTCTCGCAGCCTGTTGTGGTCACTAAGGAGTCTTCCCCGCGGTCGCTGCTGCTCAACGCTATCGCGGTCCTTGCGAACGCTTCACCAACCAATGATACAGGCTGTGTGAGAGTGTCGAGCTACTCCCCCGCAAAGAGAGACGGGAAAAACAATGTCGACAAGCCGACAAGCTCTCCAAAACTTACCTCTTCCGCGGTCTGCTGGCCTCGACAAGGGCCACCTCGTTCCCGGCTGCACGCCTAAAAAAGGAAAGGCCACGACGGGGTTCGAACCCGCGATCTACTGATTACAGAATCAAATCGAAGTCAGTCGCCGTACCACTTGGCCACGCGACCTCGTGTAAGTTGCCGGACAGGTGTAGAGGGTGTAGCGGAAAAATGCTGCTGCACCAAGGTCAGCACGGCGTCTGGGCCATACTTCTGCGGCTGCCTGTCGACATCCGGACGGAGTGTGGCGCGGTGGCACTCGTCCGTCACGTCATCACCAATCGCCTCCACTCTTCTGATATCCCGGAACATGTAGCAGCGGGTACAGCGCGTCACTGGCAAACGCATCCCGACAAGGTCTTTTGTGTGACTCGAAACTCCATCAGCCGGACGTAGCAGACGCACGGCACGGGGCCATCTGTCCTGGCCCAGAAATCGGCACCTAGGCCAACACAGCGAGGCGTCCACTGCGCCGCTGTTGCGCGCAGGCTCAGCAGGGCGAGGTCGCGAGGCTGCAAGGCTGGGTGGCTGATGGCTGCATCACACACCTTATCATCCTCGGGCGTCAAGGTGCACCATTCCGGTCAGCTCTGCAACGCGAATGGGGTACCAGCCCGGTAACCTCGAGTCCACTGTCCACAAGTCCACTCTGCTGTGTCACGCGGTTCTGCCCAGCTCGCCGGCCCTCGCCAGACCCTGTCCTTGCAACGAGGCGGTCATTCTAAACGCAGTAGCCCGCCATGCAGCGCGCATCACCCACCTCACTTCACAGCCCCGCACTCACCACCCCCAGCATTCCCAAGCGCAACTCCCAACAGCAACCTAGTGTATGCAATACATAAAGACGGACACTACACCCGTCCAATGCTCTACTACGCCTCAACCTCACCCTCCTTGGCCGCCGCGGGGGCAGCGGCCGGTGCCGCGCCCGCTGCGGGGGCGGGCCTCTGCTGGGCACCACCCGTCCGTCCGCCGCCGCGGGTGCGGCCGCCGGTGCCGCGTCCGCCCTTCTCGCCACGCTCGCCGCCGGTGCGCTGCTCGGACATGCTCTGGATCTGGTACTGGATCGCCTGCGACCGGAACGCAAGGCCGCGGGTGGTCTCGATGAGCGCCGCGGTGGGGGTGGTGTGCGGCCGCGAGATGTGGAGCATGTTCTAAATGTCAGCGCCGATTGCAGCAGTCTACTCACAGACTTGAGGTCGATCTTGGCGTCGACACCCATGCGCGAGTCACGAATGAGGTTGACGATCCACTTCTCGCCCTCGTCGTTCGAGAGGTTGAGGGTCTTGGAGAGGTCCGAGATGTCGATGCGCTTGTGGATGCGGCAGAAGATCTCGGAAATCAGCCAACGGGCGTTCTCAACAAAGTCGTCGGCAAAGCCAGAGAGGAAGAAGTCGGAGCGGACAACGTTCTCGGCAACCGAAAGGCGCTGCTGGGCCTTGTCAAAGTCAAAGTCGCAGAAGAGGTCCTTGAGGAAGGCGGTGACGGGGTCAGAGTACTGGTACTCCTCCATCTGGACAATGCGGGTGAGGTCCTTGACGTGGTCGCGGTTCGAGCGGCTGCCAGCGGGCTTGGGGGCACGGCGCGAGATGATGGCAGCGGCGACGAGGTAGCGGAGGAGGTGGGGGCACGAGGTCTGGATCGTGTTGAGGTAGGCGGGCGAGAGGAACATGTCGAGGAGACCCTGGCAGCCCTGGCCCTCGCCGAGGTTGAAGAAGACAAAGAGCGACCAGTGGAGGAGCCAGGTGCGGGCCTGGAGCTGGGTGAGGGGCTTGGCCTGGGCCTGGGTGTGGGGGTTGTCGATGAGGTCACGAAGGTCCTTGACCTCGCCGAGGGCGGCCTCCCACTCTCCGGAGAGGATGTTCGAGGCAAGCTTTCCCCAGTGGGCCGAGAGGTTGAGGTCGTGCGAGGCCGAGAAGATGAGGAAGTGGTAGAGGAAGTTGGCGGCATCGCCGTAGAGACCAAGCGAGTACTGGTACTGTCCAAAGTGGTAAAGCGCGTTGATCTGCTCGAGCGAAATGTCGTACTCTGACCTCAAAATGTCGAGGTTCTTCTCCTTGTCAACAGCGCCCTTGAGCTTGGCGACAGCCTCGGGGTCCTCAATGACCTTCATGATCGGCTGAGCGGCCTCCTGGAGGGTCTTGTAGCGGGCGGTGGCATCCTCGCGGAGCTTGGAAAAGTTCTCGGCCTCGACGGCGACACCCTCGGACTTGGCCTGCTCAAAGAGCTGCTCGACGTAGTCGACCATGTTGGTGCCCTTGACGAGGTCATACCTGGGATTAGCAACAATAGCAGAAAGGTTCCAGTGACAACGCCCAAGTTTGAGTCCAAGGACAATAGTTGCCACTGAACCGACACGCACTGGGCCTTGGTAATCTGGGCGGCGAGGAAGATGTCCGAGTCGGAGAGGTGGTTGAGGAGGGGGATGGCGAGGTGGCGATCCAGCTGGGGGATCAACTTCTGGGCAGTGTTAGCAGTGTCGTGGGGGTGCGCGGTGCGTGGAAAGGATTGGCGTGGAGAGGGAGGTTTCGGTGCGGTCGAGTGTCGCGTGTGCGTGGATGTGGGTGGATACTCGCTTGGGTGAGGTCGTACTCCATGATGGGCAACGGTTGTGTGAATCAAGAGTTGATGCCGAGGTGCCCGAGGGTTAACGTGTCCCCGTTTTTGTGATGGTTGCTCGGTCGTGTCGGACGCGAGGAGGGGTGACAATGGCGGTCTCTATGGTGGCCTCGACGAGAACAATGATGGTCATCGCGACAGCCTGAGCCTCCCACCTTCAAAACCGCCTGGCTGGCCGGCGTTACGAAAACTTCGGCTTGTGGCACTCTGGACACTTTTCACCAGCGTCCCACATGGCATCCCTGAGTCTTTACGTCTTTCCAGGCCCCCTCCATCCAGTGCCCTGACCAAAATACATTGCATGCATCAAACATCTCTAAAGCACAATGGGTTACAGGAAGAAGGTCCTGCGCGAAACCTCCATCTTGGGCTGCAAAGTCAGCATCGCTCTGCAACAGTAGACGCACCTTCCACTTCCACTCGTACTCGTGCTCCTCGTCGAGCGCAGGGATGCGCTGACCGTTGGGTGTTGCGTTGGTCGGGTTGGGAACTCCCTTGGCCATCTCCTCGGCGGCCGCGTCCTCGTCCATCTTGTCCTGCTCCTCCTCGTCCGAGTCGATGTCCAGCGCGTACTCGTCATCCTCCGCGCCCTTGTCGCCGCCGGTTGGCATGCGGCCGTCCGCCGTGCGCACAGAGGGGAGACCCTTGCGGAGCCAGCGCATCTTGAGCGTGAAGCGGGGGCCAATCTCCTGCAGCTTGGCCGAGGTGGCCGAGGTGAACGCATACCTGGGGTCAGTGCGAGTCGCGATCCCAACCTACCGGTGTCGCCTGAAGAAGAGGAAGTCGCGCTGGTTGTGCAATGTGACGACCTGGCGTCCGCGGAACTGGGGGAGAGGGGGGAAGAGCTGGCCAAACATGCGGCCGACAGTGTTACCGAGGAGGGTGGTGAAGCCGTTGAGAATGAGCTCAGGCGAGTGGGCAGTCGGGCGCGCGTGTCCCTGGGGTCAGCGCCATCATTACACCTCATTTACGTAGATCTCAGAGCCGAGCTGCACGCTGGTGAGCTTAAAGTAGGCGGTGGGGCCGGCGGGGAGGTTGATGATGGTGATCGCGTCTGTTGTCAGTGGGCGACCACGGACTATGCTTACTAGGCTTCTTGTGGTCCTCGTTGACGACAATCATCGCGTTGAAGCCGCGCTTGGCGCCCCAGCGGGCGACACGGCCGAGCTCAAAGCCGCGGCCCTTGGGACGTTTGAAGAACTCGCCACCGGGGAAGATGGACTTGAGGTCGTCGCAGAAGTGGTACGTCGGCTTGGACGGACCGGGCGAGGTGGTGAGGAGAATGCGGGGCGGACCGGTGGGAATGGGCTGCTGCTGCTGCTCCTCTCCCTCGACCTCCTCGTCCTCCTCGCCCTCCTCGTCCTCCTCATCCTCCTCGTCCTCCTCATCCTCCTCGGCAGCCTTGCCCTTGGCCTTGACGCGCGAGGGGCCGGCCTTGGGCTCCTCCTCCTCCTCCTCGCTGTCCTCCTCCTCGTCCTCGTCCTCGTCCATGGCCTCGTCCTCCTCGACAGGGGCGTTCACCGCACGCGACGCCTCGGCGGCACGCTCCTCGGCGGCACGGAGAAGAGCGGGGTCGGCAGTGAGGTACGACGACGAGTCGTACACACGGGTGTTGTCGATGGTGCGGGGAATGTTCTTCGCGAGACGAGCCTACATATGAGCCAAGACACTTGACAAGCACTCACCTTCTTGAGCTCCTCGCCGCCGGGGGCCTTCTCGAGCTTCTTGATCTGGCTGTTAGTGACATGCCGAACGCCGCACCCACCTCGAGACGGCGCTTGAGCCTGTCCTGGCCCTTTGCGCGGCGAGACTTGTTGTGAACCTCGCCACGCTTGATGGCGTTCTGGATCTTCTTGTCGCGACCCATTGCTGCTGTTGTGTGTATGTGGGGTGTGGATGGCGACAAGAGCGACGACAATATGCACCAAAGTGGAGGGCAGTGATGCTGCCTGAAATCTTGGGCGTTATCACTCTGACAGGTGGCAAAATATAAAATGACGTGTAAACTGTCCGAGGGGGAGGGGGGGCAAACAGTAATATCAGGGATATCAGTCGCGTCAACTTGAGTCGGCGCGGCGCGGCGCGGCGCGGTGCTGTTTTGTTTTCGTCTTCCTTCCTTCGCTCCCTCCACTCTTTCGACCAGCCAACCATGCCTTCCTTTGTGACCTCGTCCAACCTGGCGGGCGGCCGGGGTCTGTCCCGTATCAACTCTATCCAACGCAAGTGGGACGATGAGGATAGCAACAAGAATAGCAATAACATCACCGCCGTCCACCATCCGTCGTCGTCGCAGCCAATGCCCTCCAGCTCGGCCCTCTCTTGGTCACCCAGCCCCGAACGGTGAGTAGCCCGTCGTCATGATACCAGACCTGACCTCAGTGAAAGGAGAAAGTTGGCCAACACGATCAACGTTGCCAGGCCCGCCCCCCTACCCGTGCTCGTCGCTGCCCCCGCCGCACCCGCCATGATCCCTGGGGAGAGCCCTGCCGACCGTCGCCGCCGTGCGATCCTCGAAGCAATGGGCCAGGGTTCTAGCAACCAGGTGCCCTCCAACCAGCCTCGCCCCCTCGGCGCGTCGAAATCCCTCCCCCCGACCACCCTCCCCGAGCTCCCGTCCCTAAAGCGCAGCTCCCGTCCATGGGAGGAGAACACGTGAGTCGCCACCGTGTGTTGGACTCACCCCAGCTCGTCCAAGAGGGTCGCCGGCGCCGGCGGTGTCTCCACTCGTACAAACTCGTCGTTCACCCCCGTCGTCAAGCCGAGCAAGGCCCCGACGGTCACCGTCAAGGGCAAGATCTTCCTCAGTCAGGAGCAGCAGAAGATTCTTCAGCTCGTCACCGAGGGCAAGAACATATTCTTCACCGGATCTGCCGGTATGTCTTCTCTGCCGTCTTCTCTGTGGCCTTCTGCTGTCTTCTTTCTTCTGACGACAGGTACCGGAAAGTCGGTTCTCCTCCGCGAGATCATCTCCACCCTTCGCCGCAAGTTCTCCAAGTCGCCCGACGCCGTCGCCGTCACTGCGTCCACCGGTATCGCGGCATGCAACATTGGCGGTGTCACGCTCCACTCGTTTGGCGGCTGCGGTCTCGCCTCTGAACCGGCCCCGGAGTGTGTGAGGAAGATCAAGTTTAACAAAAAGGCGGCGTCCCGCTGGACGCGCACCAAGGTGCTCATCGTTGATGAGGGTGAGCAGTCCAGAGCCTGTACGTGCTGATGATTTCAGTCTCCATGGTCGACGGCGACCTGTTTGACAAGTTTAACAAGATTGGCCAGCTCATGAGGAAGAAGGCGGACAAACCCTTTGGCGGCATCCAGATTATCGTCACTGGAGACTTCTTTCAGCTCCCTCCCGTGACAAAGGGCTCCAAGGACCCGAGCTTTTGCTTCGAGGCGGAAACGTGGAATGACACTATGCACATGTCGGTCAACCTCACAAAGGTCTTCCGTCAGAGCGACGAGAGTGAGTAACAGATATGGACTAACTAACGCCAGCCTTTGTTACCATGCTCAACGAGATGCGTTTCGGCAACCTCTCCAACGAGTCGGTGCAGCGCTTCCGCCAACTGGAGCGTTCAATCTTCTACGATGATGGTATTGCCGCGACCGAGCTCTTCCCTCGCCGCGAGGATGTCGAGCGCTCCAACCGTGCCCGTCTCGAGTCGCTCAACACGGACGGCTGGTCGTACACGTCGATTGACGGCGGCCAGTTAACCGACAAGGCCGGGCGCGAAAAGCTGCTCTCCAACTTTATGGCGCCCCAGAGCATCTTCCTCAAGGTCGACGCACAGGTCATGCTCATCAAGAATGTCGACGAGACACTTGTCAACGGCAGCATGGGCAAGGTGATTGGATTCTGCCACCGCGTCGAGTACTCTGTCGACTCTAGCGGCCGCTGGCGCGAAGGCGGCCTGTTTGCGGACATTGAGGAGGAGGGGGACGAGGCTTATGACGACAAACGCGCGCGGTTTATGGAGAGCCTCAAGTCAAAGATCAGCGCCCAGTCCAAGCCCTACCCCGTCGTCCGCTTCAATGTTCCCGGCGGCCAGCGCGACATGCTCGTCGAGCCCGATGTGTTCAAGACGGAGCAGGCCAACGGCGAGATCCAGGTCTCACGTACGCAGATTCCGCTGATCCTCGCGTGGGCAATGTCGATCCACAAGGCACAGGGACAAAGTGAGACATTACTCTGAGCCTCCACTGACGCGCAGCGCTCGAGCGTGTCAAGGTTGATCTCAGCAAGGTGTTTGAGAAGGGCCAGGGTGAGTTATCGAGAGCTCTAAATGTTACTAACAGCAGCCTACGTCGCGCTGTCTCGTGCAACCTCGCTGGAGGGTCTCGAGGTCAAGGGCTTCCGCAAGGACAAGGTTCTTGTGCACCAGAAAGTCACGACTTGGTCCAAGACTCTCGCGAACCTGAATGTGTAATTGATAGGCACGAGTTTGTAGTATAGCACGGACGCGCATTCTGTACAAGAGCATGGCATGGCATGACAATCCCCGAGTACATGCATAATGGATTGTTGGGTTTGGTTTTCGGATTGTCGCGCGACGCGTGCGTGGGTCGTGTGCTGCGCGCTGCGGGTTGCATGGTGCTGCGGTTGCTGCTGCGGTTGCTGCTGCGGTTGCTGCTGCGGGATGGAGCTGCGCACGACTGCGGCATCGATGACTGCGGAAGGCGGGGGGGGGGTGGGGGTGTTTGATTGTGCTGCGGCTGCGACTGCTGCGGACCACTGGCTACGCAGAGGGTGAGAGTGGGGGGCCAGATTCCAGAACAGGCCAGGCACGGAACCAGGAAACCCCGAGTACTCTCTTTTGATGCTTTTCGGCGCAGCATCTCGGTCACCACCACCCACCTTTCCTTTGACCCTGACTCGTCCACAGCCAAAAACTGTCCGCCACGGCCAAGCCCGAGGGGACTTGGACGTGACCTGGGCCCATTAATGGCCAGATGGGTCGTCCACTCTCTCCATCTCATCCATCATCACCATCATCACCATCAATCACTCTTTCACCACCACCGCTATCACCACAATCACCCCCACACTGCCCGCTTCGAATCCCAACCCCATGCACAACCATCCTTAGAAAACCCGTCTCCGTCTTACCCACCCCGGCAGTGGTGACTGTCACCCACCTCCACCGTCCCTCGCACGAGCCTGACCCCCCACCCCCTCTTCACAATGATTCTCCCCGAGGACACCAAAGTCCCCCTTTCCGACGACGAGGACTATGCCGACTTTGACGATGAAATCGACATCGAGGCAGGCATCCCGTTCGCCGACGCCGAGTCGGTCCCCTTCCTCCCCCAACCGCTGCACTTTCCTTACCCCCCTCCCTATCATGCCCGTCCCCAGAACGAAAAGCCTCAGTCTTTCCGTGACCGCATCACCCAGCGCCTCAACGATTCCAACTTTCGCACACGGCTCCTTCTTGTCTTTATCATCTTATTTGCCTCGTACTGGCTTTCCCTCCCCGTCCGCTGGCGCGTCCGCGGCGGTCGTTATCACGGCCCCGGCGGTCCTGGTGGTCCTGGCGGCCACGGGCGGCATCCCGACATTCCCGGCCTCAAGGCCGACTTTTGGATGGACGACGGTCGCGCACTCGACTGCGCCCAATTCACTGCAAGTGAAACATTGCCACTCGCAGTCGACGGAACCTCTCTGCGCAGCGTAAACGCGACCTTTGCGATTCCCCTAACTGCGCATGACATTTTTGCGTCGCTGCGCACCCCCGCTGTCCGCGGCGTCTACGTCACCCGCTACGACCCCGCAGAACAGTTGACCGCGCCCCCCGAGTCGATGATCACGGTGGAGGGCGACACCGACTCCGGGCTCAAGGTTCTCGTCACCGTCGAGGCAATGTACCAAGGCGATGACGCTTTCGAGGCGCTCGGCGCTGCACGTGTCTGTCTCATGGAGCGCAACAAGACCCACCACCGGGGTCCTGGTGAGCATCACCGCGGCGGTAGGAACGGCCGCTCCCTCGGCGTCGGTGTGTACCCCGCGACTGGCGCCGCGTCCAGGAAGCGTAATGTTGCCGTCCAGTCGCCGCTCGAGTTCCGGGTGCACATTGCGCTGCCGATCAACTCGACCGAGTCCCTCGACCTGCGCGCATGGCACAAGCGCGACACCAAACGGTCTCTCAGCGAGTCTGTTTCCAACTCTGTCGCTGCCAAACGCGCCGCCTCGCTCATTGACACCATCATGAGCGTCATCCAGCCGCAGCGTGCGCGGCCGGCAAACCTCGTCCCCCCGATCCAGATCCGTGCCGGCGAGGGCGAGGTGCACGTCGACGACCTCACAGGCGTCTCCATGGCCGCTCTCATGCTCGACGCGAGTGTCGCTGATGTCACTGTTGACCACATCCGCGCTGAAGTGGTCGTCCTCCGCACAGTCGGCAACATCAAGGCCAGCGCCTCCGTCTCCCACTTTATCGATGCCATGTCCCCTGCCGGCTCTATCGACCTCACCGTCGGCACTATCCGCTCCCCCGCATACAGGTTTTTCAAGCACCATCATGAGGCCGAGCGTCCATTGCCGACCCATTTCAAATCGCTCAACACGAGCGACACCGAGTGCAGCCTCCCGCCCGTGTCGATCGACGTCCGAGCGAACAACAACCGCGCCGTCGTGCGCCATTCCGAGTGGGAGGTCCCCTGCCGCACCGTCAGCGAGCACATCCGCTCCATGGTGGGCTCCATTGATGGTGAGTTGGAGCGGACAGAACTTGAAGCTGACAGCAGTCTATCCCCACCCCGTGTTCGAGGGCGCTCTCCGCCTCTCTACGACGGTCGGCGCGATCAGCGTGCAGGAGCAGGACACGGTCGACCCCACCGGGGCCGGACGTAAGCGTGTCGTTGATCTGATCAAGACGTCTGCCAACGGCGCAAAGCTGTACGACGGCTTTGTGCGCTGGAAGGAGGCTACCGCCACTCGCGCTGGTGGTGACGCTGCGGGTGACACTGAGGCTGAGGCTGGGGCTGAGGCTGAGGCCGAGGACCCCGCCGACACCCCGGCCCGCCGCGCACTGTACAACTATGACCTCGACGAGCGCGACGAGGTCGAGACTCCGCGCGACGCCGGGCACTCGGAGGACCCTAGGCACCGTGGCGGCCACGGCGACCCGCCCCCGCCCTGGGCCCAGCGCGACCCGGGCCTCACGATCGAGACGTCGGTCGGCAGCGTCACAGTCGTGTTCTAGACTTAATTTTTCGACATTGAGAGAGCGATTCGACTGAGTCGAGACACCTAGACGACGTGTAGAAGGGTAGTAGGACTTGCGCGCCACCAGCAGCAGCAGGTCGGCCACGCACTCATTTTTGTCACCAGCATTAGCATTGACCGCACTTTGTTTCCTCTTGTAACTGTAGACTGGGGACTCTGTTAGATATGTATATCCATCAACTGCAAGGTAGCGACAGAAGGAGGCGGGGCGGGGGGAGGGGAGGGCTGTAGGGCTGTAGGGCTGACCACTACGAGTGCTTGTCGCCCTTTGCGTTGGTACAGCTTGGAACTGGAGTTGGGTATTCCAGTTTCAGAATCGACACACTCGCTCGCCCAGAATGTGTCGAATTTGGAGGTGAATCTCCTGGCAGTTTTATCCTGGCGTGGCCCAGATCGTCACTCGCCCAAATCCCGGGAACAACACACACACCACACACAGAGAGAGAGAGAGAGAGAGAGAGAGAGGCCTGCCCTCTGCCTATATCCAGAGTGATCGCTCGGGCCTATTTGTCGGCATGCCACACGGACACGCCAAACGCGCCACACGCCAACTGGGCTTGCACCTCGGCCGGTTTGCGGCAGGTGCGGCAGGTGCGGCAGGCGCGGCAGGTTTGCATAACAGCGGGTGCCACATAGAGATGGTGAGTGGAGCGGAGGGAGGGACGCGCCACCTTAGTTGCAGTTCTCCCGTCCACTGCACGGCACACCCGATGTGCCTCACAAGAGCCTCCACAACACTCCATGTCGCGCACCGACGCCCAGCATGGACAACGGTTAGGAACATACTGTGCACATGGCGGACATGACGGACACGCGGGCACGCTGGCCCGGCGGTGTGGTGGCACGCATCTCGCTCCCTCGTTCCCTCGTCTCCATCGGCTCCAGCGTCCTCCTCCCTGGCTCACGGCAGCGGCTGTTCCTGATCCAGAACAAACTGCATCTGCCGTCTCTGCACACTGTGTATGCGTATCCGGGGTGTCGTTGACCAGCCAACCGCCCCGTGTTCCAGGGGCGCCAAGCCATAGTTGCTAATGGCATCGAGCGCGACCTCCTCAGTCTGAGCACGTACGTGCGCCTGGTCCAGCTTCCCGTCCGAGATCAGACCGGCGACGCTGCGCCGTTCTTGTATCTGTCCCTGGCACGGCCATCTGTCTCGCCTGTTCCAGGTCCTACCGCGCTCCTGTCGCTGCGCCGTTCCACATCACATCCGAGTCGCAAGTCGCAAACAGCGTTGACGAAACACGTCGTCGAGATCTTGCCAGGTCAGACAGTGACGGTGCGTCGGCCTCGGGCTTGCCACAGACAAGGAAGCGACAGCCGCGCAGCAGTCACTCTTGGCCTCTGGTAAAGCCTCTGGTAAAGCCCCCGCGCTGGCCCCGCCCTGATTCACGTCGACGGACAGCGATGAGCAGCTCTGCGCGCTGCGCTCGCTGCAGAGACAGCATGGCGCACTCTGCTCCGGGCGTCCAATACCGGTGGAAATACCGGCAGAGACTGGGGTTCCCGCCCAACACTGTTAGTGGCCGCCGAGTGGCGTCCGGCGCCACTGACCGCGTGGAATGGAGTATGACGGCGCGGGAACACTCCACCGCGAGACGACGCACTGAACAGGCTGCACCACGCCCGCGCTCGCGGTTCGGGTGCAGAAGTTGTCGGGTCGCGCCAGCGTGCTGGTTCTGCCCTAGGGCCGAAAGGAAGCGAATGCAAGCCTCGATTTAATCGATGCGGGACGCATAGCACAGAGGTTGTTGGATTTGTGGAGGAATTTTGGCACGGCGGCTGCGTGCTGGCGTCATCGCTCTGCGCCTCGCCTCCCGATGTGGGTCAGGAGATCCGGGGCAGTACGACATGAGATAAGCTTGAATGTGCAAAGGAAGCCGGAGTCAACAGCGTTGCTGGATCACAGCGTCACCGTCTCATCATCTGTCGGCGACACCGCCTCAATCGCCCAGAACAACGCCCTAGGTCGGTCAGCGGCTGTGCGATCTTGGTCGTCGTGTGCCGTTCTAGAAGAACGCCAGGACGGGAGCGAACAGTGTGCGTAAACAGTTACAGCCACTCGAGATGCAGGTTGGGTGCTCGCGAGATCCAGCAACGACACCTCGGCGCGGCCCAACAACCGAGGCAGCAGAGCACACTTTTTTTTTT